>JAHZMX010005895.1:0-13930 GCA_027743895.1 Seira musarum | reverse complement strand
ATAGTTACATGATGATGATTTTTTCGGCCCAATAAATGCTAGTTAGCGTACCTACATTTTGAAAGGAAGCCTTTCAAAATTAGGCCCGTTAACGTTACTATACCGTCTCAGGTCCTTTTCTGCCAGTATGTTATGGTCTGTGAATGTGCGGCTGAATTAACAACCGGGATGGATTTGGTTTTGGGAACATTTTCTTTTCGAAATGAACAAGAGTTTAACTCATCTTTATTTCGAATGCATGCCAGTAGAGCATGACAAGACGCAACAAAGAAAAGTTGAGAAATTTTTGGTGAAAAAGTTTCCCTTCTTGAGTTAATTACAAACCATCGCTCTTTCCTTTGTCCCTTAGCTGTTTTTGGTCGCTGGCCTTGCCTCGTCTTCTCACTTATCTTATCTCACATTTTCCCTATTTCGTATTGTTTTGTAAGGCATTCAACTCAAGAAGATGAGAATTCAACGGTAGAATACCAAACGAATTATTACTACTGACTAAAATTCGCATTTCGAGAGCTAGAGTACACATATTATGCGAAAAAATAACGAAACGGTGTTCCCATCTTCTTATTTTCTTTTTAAAATGTCTACATTGGCTTCAAGGCATTTTCTCTTTCCTCACTTCATTGGCATTCCATGTTCGACACACCTGATCCAAAAGAGCCTTTCTTCACTACGTGCGTTATATCCATTGGCACACATAAATCAAACGAAATGCCAAACTACTTATACTTTCACTTGAGCTAAGTAGTCGTGGCGAGTGGCGATTTTTAGAACTACAGAACTCTAGTTCATTTGGCTAGGGCATTTATGGTGTACGGAAGATTTTTTTATTTGAATTTATTTGAAGTACCTATAAACTAGTCCAGGCCCAGGCAAGTGAAAAATTAATATTTTGAACAAAATAACTACTCCTCAGTAAGCCAGAAACTGGTGATATTACACAATGGTACGATATGAACGATACAGAGAACAATGATTTTGCTGCAACGGAGTTCGAAAGAGGGTAGTGCAAATAATCAAAGTCTTTTCAGACAAAAGAACTTTTGAAGCCGTTCCATCTCCATCTTTCTCTCACCCTCTTCTCTTGTTGCCTAACTTCCTGAAAATATATGTTTCTTCTTCATATTTTGTCATCATCATTATTATCATCGCCGTGATCACCTCATAGTCACGAGGTTTAAGGCATGGTGTGGGTTTCTTTCTTTCCATGGTCTGGTTCTGGTTCTGCTGGTAGTAGGGTTTCTAGTTTGAATTGTTGTGGGGGCTAGCAAAATATTATGTTTATGTTCAGTTGTTGACTAGGTCTTTGTACAAGAAAAGGGAGAAAGTAATTGAATTAATTGTATTACCAAAATATCTAGCTTTCTTTGTGCTAGTGCTAGTAATGTAACTTGAAGGTACTACATACATACTAGCTTCATTTGACGGGACCATTGTCATAAATCATTCGTGAATGATATAACGTACGTAATGTAACAAAGCTTTAATCAGGAATGTACGGGTAGCATAGCAAGCCAATGCCTATCCCTGATCATGGACAGCTTGTTTCCCTCTTTCACCAATTTTCTTTGCAAGGAGAAATGTGTCACATTTTGGTTTTTGCCTCATTGATCAAGTGCACTAGCCATACTCTAAGGCGTAATAAATGTTGTGGTCATAATAATTTGATGAAATGCACGTGCTCCATTATAGAGTCATGTCAATAAAAAAGAGGAAACCATTTCCACTTCGAAAATTCCATGTGTCATGTCATGTCCACTAGGAAAAAATAGGTTGTGTTTAGTCTGTTCTGCAGTACGTTCTCTACAAATATTATTTTTTCTGCGTAAAAAAATCACTTTTTTTGAAAACCAAATGCTCTTGAACAAACACACTTACCCCTTCCGTACAGTTGCAATCATCAGCCAACTTTTTAGCAATGGCTTTGGCTGTCCGAGCATCCATGATGCTCCATGGAGTGTTCAGCGTTCCACTCTCGATAATGCCTCGAGAGATGTATTCTCTGGAGTATGGTGAAAGCAGGTGAAAACTCACGGACTCAATCGAGAGAAAGGAAAAAAAGTGCTTGAGAACAAATGTATCGTACCTCCCTTCTTTGACTTTGCCAATGATGCAAGCTAAGCTGCATAAAAGCGTTAGTTCTACTTCATAAAATGCCCAACAGCTGTGTAGGTCACATCACATCGAATGTGGCTCATGATTATGATTTACCATGTTTTCTACAAGAGTCATAGTCTAGCTATCCAACCAGCGCTAACAAAACCATTTTCTGTTGTGTTTTCAATCAAATTCCTTTTTTTATTTAGTATCCCTTGCTTTATGGGTGGTTTGGGTGATATTGTCTGTCTGAAACGACCTGTCGAGTATGGTGCAACAACAACGCAGCCATTTTTTTGGTAGTTGATGCACCTCAAAATCACAATTAAGTACAATTAACAGAACTAGATGATATCAGACAGAACGAAATCAGAATCATGAATGTCACCAGAGTCCATGATATGCCCCATGAAGCCATTGTTTTGCTACTTGATTACGTCATGTTACAACAAAAAAAACCTTGTTATTTTCATTCAATGCTTTCTAAGCAAATTCTCACATTTCACATGGTACCCACATGTGGGACTGACTTTTATGAAAGCATAAATGGAAACCAAAAATTGATTTAATTTGACAGACTGCTGATGAGCTGCCCAGCTTTATTTTCATATCTGGGGATTGAGAACCTTATTGTATGTTCAACGAAAGGTGTACGTACTTATATAAATTAAAAATTGGCCAGGATTAATGTCACCGTTTCACCAAAAATATATGTACGATATACGGTTACCCTTTTAGTGTACATCGTAATTATCGAGAGAATGTATGATGAAACCTACGTTGATGAAATAAAATGAAACTAGCTGTTCCAATCTGTAAATACTTGGCTACAGACCACAGTTGCATTTTGTTTAGTTTCTCGTGCTGCGTAAACAAATTGAATTTAAGCAAACCAGACTGACACTTCAAAATTTTAACAAAGGTGAATGTATATGCACTTTTAATTAGTTCATGTCGTTAGGCCTTTTACGTCTAAAAAAATTCAGGTAGATATACTTATGTCCTGTCCACTGCGTCCTAAAACATGAGAACATTGATGTAGCTTATTCCATCGAAATATATCTAGATTCCCTATTCTTTTTTCAAAAATGATTCTTGGAATCATGGCCTGGGTCAATGGAAATACAAACTGAAGGAACAAGAAACCAAAAAAAAAAAAATTCTAACGATTTTAGTGAGAAGAACTGAAATAAAAGTAGGCAAAACTTTCTTCAAGTCTTGTCTTCCATTTCCCTTATTTATTATCTTTCTCCGCCAAACCCAGCAAACCCACACTTTTTTTTGTTTCGTGCGAGCAAAAACGGAAACATTTTTTTTGTTAGAGGAAGAGAAAGTGTTAATGGAGTAAGCTTAGGATATAAGTCCAGGTAGTTTACGAAATTCATTTTTGCCCTTTTCTTGTGGAGGAAGATGATGATATTATTTAAGGAATCTTTTTGTATTCATTCTCTAGCTTAATTTTCTAGACTTGCTTTTCGGTGCGTTACAATCTTTCTCAAATTGTTTGTAGATTTACGCTTGCACTTTTTTTCTTCGAGGCAAGGTACATACTTACGATTATGTACGAGTATAACTCTGTAGGCGTACGTTAGTTTTATAGCAATAAATGCATGGAGGTTATTCTTTACCCAACAACAGATATTCCTTTGCACTTATTAAAGTCTTTTCTAAAAGAAAAACTACACTGTAATCATGATTCATTATGGCAGGAAATTGCTTTTCTTTTCCCATCCACACCCTTCTCGTCCATAAAGGAAAATCTGTGTTTCTGTCCCTGCTTTCTCTTATTAATAATGCCTCAAATGAAAGGAGTTAAACCGCAGTTTTGATGGTACATCAGAAAAAAATACGATACTGTTTGCTAGTTGTTTTTCCGTGCATGAGATACCGCTAACTTTCAACTTCCTTTAGTTGGCTGAAGGTTGAATTAGATAATTAAGACAAAATGGATTATTTCCAGTGTTTTAGGGTGTGAATAAGAAAATTCTTAATGGGCTTATTATAAGCATGGATTTATTTCATCTGCGATGTTCTACGCTTTTACTTACTTAATGCGAGCATTGCGTGATCGGAAGGAGTTTGTGCTTCTGGAAAGAATGAATTCGATTCCTCACTGACTTTTTGCAGAATAATTTGTTCACAAATGAGCATTTATTGTTGGTTTTAAGGTCAAATTATGTGTCTAACCGCAACTTCTTCCCTCGTCAAATTGTAGTTCAATTCGAAGAAGGCGAAGGTCACACTAAATAATCATAAATCAATAACACCGAATGAGTTAAACGATGATGCTAGTAATATGACACGTGACATGAGAATAGTATTATTGCCCTTGATTTTGATATTGAGAATACGTATTTCGATTGAAAAAGTTGTGCACGTTTGAATTTCCGCTTTCTGAAACATTTTCCTCTGCTACAACTGTCTACTCCAACATATCTATCCATCAATATGTCAATTTCTGGGAAATCCTTTAGTTTAAAACCTTCAATTTTCTTTTGTTGACGCCTCATACAATACAAAATTCAATTTACGAAAGTTGGAAAACCCAAGCAAGGGGAAATTAGATGCTTATCTACATAAACATAGCGTAACTCATTGATTTTCGAAACTTACATAAATATTTACCATGCTTGCGCAAGCAAACATTGAAGATGTATGTAATCGTTGTTGTTATTGTATTGTACTGACGAGTGAAATGAAATTCTATGCTTCATTTTCTCCACAAAATTAGATGGGGACAAGATAAAAAATCAATTCAAGGGAGAGAATTAAAAAATCAACATGTTCTACAAATTAATATTGTATAAGGGCTCCACCCAAATCTCAATGCCAATGCCAATGCCAATTCAGTGATTACAAATACCTTTGCCAAACATGACAAAAATTATGCTCGTATGGCATTCATATTGTTCTTGGCTGCTTGTACTACTTTTTAGTAAAATCTACTTTGAATGTGAATGAATATCAATGATTATGACATAAAACGGCGGGATTAAATTTATGCCTCATTACCTTCAAACAGATTCTTTCATGCAAAGCATTATATTCCTTCAAAGCAAATCATATTTTTAAAAAACTGTTTGACAAAACTTAGGTACATCCTGAAATCATCAATTATCGCCATATTTAGGCACATATAAAGTATGAATAAAACAATGCCCTTTAGACACTGGAACGCGTGAAAGTGAAATTTGTAAAAGGCACCACGTTGCCCTACTTCCTTCATCTATATTTTACGCTTAAAATAACGCTTAACTCAAATAAATGGATTAAATCAGGACCAGTGTCTAATGCATGTCTGGTCTGCTCTGTCTGACTTGGCTTCAAGTGAATTCATGTCAGGAGTTAAAAGTTTGTCCCACATGAGTACTTTACCTTTGTTTATTTATGTGGTGTTATCGCAGCTTCCCTACATTTTAGAGGAAATGTGCCTCCTCCTGGAGCGAAAAAAAAATGTTCAAGACAAACACTACGTTTTTTTATTGTCCTCAAGTCATGAAACGAGTAGAGTGGTACTCTGATATAATCGGCAATGGACAAAGAAAAATTTGAGATGGTACATTTGAGTACCATTTATTCCTTTTTTACGATTCATGAGTCGTTTCTATTTTTAAACGAATAAATTCATGCATTTTAATCCTATTGTAGAGCAAAATCAGTGTTTTACTCTAAGAAATAGTTTTTTTTTTGTTTTATGTGAAGGGCATTTGAAGAAAAACAAAGTGCTTCTCCTCATTCAGCCATATCAAATCATAGAAAATAGCATTTGACAAGACAGCTTTTTACCTCTGACAGTTAATTAAAGAGTAAAAAGGCGCACGCTAAAGTGGGAATCAAATCAATTTTAATAATATAAGTACATATACGTGGGCTACTTTTAACTAAATTTTACCCCACTTTTTTGTCGCTTTTATTAAACATGAGAGTCTAGGGATTCTTCTCACCAAACCCAGGCAAAATATTTTTTACGCTACTTCAACCCTTTAGCCTACTACTTACTTACCTAGTCACATGCGTGGTTTTGCACGAGTGAGAAGTAAACAGAACTGACATCAACGCATTAAATTATTCATAAAGCTTTTTACTTCACTTCTGAGAGTACTACCGCTCCGATAGAAAGAAAAAACACTGTGTATATTCTCAGGAGATCTCTTCACAAAATCTGTCCCAGAATACTTAAGACGCAAACAAACAATTTATGTGTACTTTCCCAAATCCTTTTTACCTCTTTTATTCGATATGAAAATTGCCCTTATTTTTTTAAAAAAGAAGAACATCTTGGCAATTCTAGCAAAAACAGTGTCTAATTGGGATAATGTTTTGAAGTGTTCTGCGGTTTGTGGTTTGCCGAAATGCATTAATGCCCTTTCTCTTCTCAGGGATTTGGCTGTCTGGCCAGACTATTATTGTTTTAGAATGAAACCGTTTAAGAGTTAGTTCTTAATGTGGTATCGTATTTGTTTGAAAGGAAAAAATACCTGACCAATAAGATTGCCCACTTTAATATCTCAGTTCACTTACGTAAAATATTTGCATTTTATATTAGCTGCCTCGCTGTTTTTGTTTTGCGAACGAGAAACTAATTGGACATCTGAAAATGTCGAGACGCCAGCCATGGCTAACGAGACAAAACAGGCCAGGCCATGGCGCCCTACTTTAGTACTCCAAGTCAGACTGACATTAAAATTGTCACTTGCTTGCCTTTCTTAGCTTATCTGCTCGCTATAATACTAACCTTTGCTTTCACTTTTGGTGAAAGTATATTGCCAATAATATGCAATTTCATATACACATATTCACCAGTTAATTTACTTGTGTGAACTGTAGGTAAAAAATTGTTTCAAAGTCCGTGATAAAAATCTTCTAGAGTAATACTCAAAGAATTTAAAATATAGCTGACTCGGGCTACAATTAATGTTCGAAAATGATGAGATGTAGATAAGGCATAGAAATATGAAACATTTTCTACTGAGGAGAAACGCTCTTTAGAAAGTGCTCTGGACAAAAAAGAACTGAACCCAGGCCAAAGCAAACCCATAAACCCATAGCCAAAACATGCAAACAACAAGAATTGAGAGGACGTGTCATAATTTGGTTTCGCGATTTTAGTGAAAGCTTTCAGAAAGGACAACACCTGATCCCTTTTTTATGTTCATAGATGATCTTGATCCTTTTCTGGAGTATGAGCGAATGGGACTGGGACGTCGCCAACTAGCAAAGTAAAGTTCAGTTCAGTGACTTTCCCTTTGTCGCTTCATTTCAGTGCCTCAGACTTTCAGTTTGATTTAAATTTAGAACACGCTCATAAGTAGACTCAGACGCGGCTCATTCAGGCAAGACAAATTGTGGGAAAATGTTTGTTTGACCCGTAGGCATAGTAGATGTGCTTATGAATGGAAAAGTTTTTGTGTGCAAAAAATTTCGAAGGAATTAAAACTAAATTAGGCTTGTGGCATAATCCTACGGTAAAATCTAATCCGTAGTAATGTTCAAAGCAGTTTTTCTTGTGGGGGTTGGCTAAACTCAAACTCAAGTGATTTGTCAGTTCCTCCAAGGCTTGTCAAAAAGTAGCGGTAGAAATTCTTCTACCTCTTTAATTTGATTCATTAAAAGTGCTCGAGGCAAGAGTTCATTAAAGAAGAACAATAGATTTATAGAATTAATACGCTAATTAATACTGCCGTATCATGCGTGGGCGACACTTCAGCCTTTTAATTGAATCAAGTAGGCTAACCCAAACTACCTGAAGAGATAGATTCCCTCCAAACTCCAAACACATACGTGTATGGAGTATATGGATGCATTATCATTTGTTATTATTTAAGCTGCTTTGTCTACCTCTGCAATCCGACCTCTTTGTAAAATACCTTATGAACATGCTTAAGCTCTTTTGTTGATGGAATTTGGGGCGTACTGATATAATGCCTTGTGAATCCTTTATCCGGAAGAACATTAGAAATCCAAACGGACTTAAAAATTAGATTATTACATCTATTAGAAATGTGAAAATTAACATGTAGATATTAGAAAGAATACATTTGCCGTTGCCAGAAGCGTTCGAATTCCGTCTCGCATTCTTAAAACGTCATTCCTCCTCCACTCGCTACGATATGCGATCCGATACATAAATATTCGATGGAAATGTGTTCATTCAGAAAGTCATTTAAGTATGGCTCAAATTGAAGGAAAGGGTATTTTTAGAAAATATTATACTAATAACATAGAACAATGCAATACCTTTTAGTTCAATCTGTGAGGCGTGGGCGTAAAATATGTACTTTTTGGAAGGAAAAAAAATTGAGCAGTGTCCCAGAAATATCCTCGCTTACATTTACATCCACATTCAGCATTCCATATATTTTGGAGAATCATTGACTCATTCGTCATCACATCACAAAAGCAGATACATACATAAGTATTAAGTCCATGAAGTGGAACAAATGATAATGAAGGAGAGCAGTCAGGATAGTAGAGAAGTAATCTGGCTTTTTCCCTCTTCACCTGTTGTTTCTCAGGAATTAAAAGCCTTCAAAATACTTAGGCCATATTACTTATGACTGACTCCTTTGCTGATTATTACTCGGTGAATGATTTTCTAAAAATAGAGAAAATAATAATAATCTGCAAAACAAGCTGAGTGAAATGAAAGAAAACATAATGCAAATTTTCTGTAAGATTTGCTTTCACTTTTCACTACTACCTACTTATATGCCAGGAACCAGATGATGAACAAAATGAACAGACGAACTTAGCGAGAGTATACTTGATGAAATATTTAGGGACACTAAAAACCAAAATACAAACTTCCATTTTCAGTTGTGCTTTTTTAAGTAATGTTAATACACGTAAGTAATTCTTTTAAAGGATTCTTCAAAAGCTGATTTGAGTCTATTGAAGTTAAGCATTTGGTGCTTTCAATGGGATGCTCTAAACGATTTTTCTCTTTTTTAGACTTTTGTTTCAGACATGTCCCTTAAACGTAAAGAGGAAATCGGTCAATTCCAAAAATCTCATATAGTCCTACTCTTCCAAATATAGGTTTTCCTCATTAATGTGGATCGTCACGCAGAATTGAAATTGAGTCGGTACTTTTCCTCTCAACCTCCCACTCATCAGGTTTCTAGAGGAAGAACAATGAAGAACATGGTGTGTGGGGAAACATTTCAAAAGTTTCTTTTTATGAATGAAAAAAAAACTCTTTGGTTTCCAACTCGAAAACATGTTTACAAATGTGCAAGGAAAAGAACTTTTCACAGCATGACTGCTTTCATGTATGTCTAGCATTGCTAATTTTAGTTCGTATTTGGCAATGGTAACAGGCAATGTACTATATATGTTCTATTACGTTAATTTTATCAGATTGAATCCGTTCTTGAGATTGTTGATGTGATTGAGCTTTTGTTATATAACTTGCAAGGCTACGACCTATGAGCAGAAAAATACATGCATATAGCGTGGGAGAGAAAATGAAAGAATGAAACACGGGATTTTAATTTTGAACCCTGTCTACCAAAAAAATGGATAGTTTGAAATTTTGCCTTTATCCAGTAGCCCGCATATAATTTATTTCTAAAAATAGATATTTCAGTAGCACGAATCACGAAAATTGTAAACGTTTCTGGTCCTTTTCCTCAACTCAACCAAATAAATAAGAGTTTGGGTGGTGGGCGAAATGCAAATACGGAAAAAGAGGGGAGATAAAAAAATGACATTTTCAAGAGATATCAAAGTTTCAGGTTTCCCATGACGTGATCAAGATGGTCTGCCTGTCTAGGAAGGAAACATAGGTTGTTACAATAATCATTGGAGTAGAAAAAGAAGAAAGAAATGAAAGCATGATTCTACTTCACTCCAGTCATCCATCTTCACAATGCAATGTTACAATACTTTTTACGGTGCATCACATCACAATAGGCTGTGGGAGTGGGAGGAAAAGCTAGTCTTTTGAGAAAATTTGATTATCTGTTATTATTTTTTATTATTTTGGGATACTAAAGGAATGGGAAAAAAGAAATGCGTAAAATCATAGTGCAGCGAGTTCCTTACTGCCATGATGGTAAACCAATTGTCTGACAAATATTTGTGCAAATTTATTTGATGGAAAGTTACTGAGTTTTACTAACGTGTGGGAATTTCACCTGCTAACATGCCATTACCTGCCAAGATATATTCACATAATTTTTTACCCCAAATTACGTAATTATATCATACTAATCTTAATTTACTAATAGCGTCAAGCTCAATTGCGTTATCAGACGGACGAACATGGGTGAGCACACAATGTTATGGTTGATCGTGGAATAAAAATATCTCTTACCTGGAGCGTCTTCGTTGTTCCAAAAAAGGAACCCAAAACTGCCTACTCTATATTGAATGCCGATAACAATTGTGGAGGTCTCCGCCGCAAGTATTTCACCGTTATAAATGTCAAGAGTGGCTGTACCAGACATATAACCTCCTCCATAGATCCAGATAAGGATTGGCATATTCGTTTTCCTTGTTTTCGGCACCCACATGTTTAGATAGAGGCAATCTTCACTGATATTAGTGTTTGGTATCCATATTTGCTCGCCACCAAATCCAGGAAAGCTTTCAAAGGTCTCTTGATAGCAGGTGTTTGGTTGGTTGACAGCGTAGTACGTTCCATTCCACGGTTCCAAAGGAATTGGTTTTTTGAAACGCAGGGGTCCCAAGGGTGGCTTTGCAAAGGGAACACCTAACAGAATAAAAAACAACAAAATGCTCGAGAGACCGTGCAGCATAAATAAATATGTAATCATGAAGATCAAATGGAAAGTGGCGAAGTACTATTGGAGCAAATAATCTAGTGGGACTTTTTTAAGCCACTCCATTGAGCAAAAGAAGGCAATCTTTATGGCTTCTGTTAAAGTTCCAATGTAACTCCGCAATTCAGGTGTATGTGCTATAAAAAATGGATTAATTGATAAGAAGTACAAACCTAGGTAAATATGAATCTCCTTTCCCATAACATTCCTCCGAATGCCGTGCAGCAATCCTGTGGTCGTATGAACTTGGGTTGCAGAATGCCTCTCGCGATGTGCTCCATTTCTGTGTTGGCCATCTGGATACATCGGAGTTGCATGACGGGAATGATTGGCTGCAATATTTTGGTTTAAAAAATTTAAAAAATAGAGTCAATTAAGCATGAGACACGTGACCATTGAAGAAAAGACAAAAGAGCTTTTTACTTTTAATGAAGGTGCCCGGGTACTGCGGCGAGCTTTCAACGGGAGCGGGAGTAAACACTAAAAAGAAAGCGAAGATTCCCACAAACGCAAACGCTCTTCTAGCCAGAGTTCCGGGCTGCTCGAGGTGAATTTTTACCGTTTGCATGCTTCCCTTTTATTTTGTCTAACGACCTGTGAAAACAAAAGCATTGTAAAGAAAAGTTTTTTATACGATTAGACATTTTTTGAAAAACATTTTCAAATAAAAAAGTGACAAATGCTCGTAAGCGTCAGTCAACACCATAGCTGGAAAGTGGCATCATGATGTTTCCCACTCTTACAAATGTAGTTTATTCTGCCCACATGCATTGCATTGCCTATACCTGCCCTCCTAACAAACGGAACAAAAGCCATCATAAAATTTTCACGTCTGTCAACATCACGTTAATGTTATGCATTAAAGTACAAAATATCGTGATGATTTGTGCCATAACGTATTTGCTTTGAAGCAAACTGAAAGAAGAGATTCGTAACTACCTACTTATTACATAGGTAGTTACGCATATGCATACACATCACGCTGCAGTATGTCATGAATAATGCGCTAAGTGGCAGGATCTGGTATTTTCCCTAGTTTTTTCGTACAACCTTTTCTTTCTGTGGGATTTCGTTTCGTCGGAAATGACATGGTATTTTATGCATGAAATATTTCTCATTTTTTCTAATGGGCTTTGCTCCGCCGTTTATAACCGTTATTTCTTGCTGATACAATGGAAACTATGATCATCACTATCACAGTGCGAGGGGTTCACGTGGTTGCGTTCGAGATTCCCAACAGGAATTCATTTCTTTTACTACGAATGGAGGTTATGTAGCAGTAGGAGTAACCATTTTTTAGTGCTACATTCTTTTCTAGTCAAAAATTCGAGTTCATTCTGTTATTCCTAGCACATTTTCCTGACATTGTAATTACTTTGTGAATCAGTACTCACTGTTCACTCATGTCAGCAGAAAACTGATTGGAAGGTTTGTTCTCCATTATGAAAAGGAAAAGAATGAGAGTGGGTGTGTATGGTGCATTTTTTTTTGCAGATCGGCACATCTTTCATTTGAAATGTTTTGTAACTTGAAACGGGAACCTCAGGTTCTCATCCTTTTATAGAGGCATCGCATGTTTTTAAAAACAAAAGTTCATTGTTATACTCATCAAACCACACATTACGAAAGCACTACAATGCATGGAGATACGACAAAGGGAAACCCAAGACGAGGTAATTATGTAATCCACCCATGAGAAGAGCGAGCCTTGTGGTGATATTCTTAAGCACATATCAGGACGACACAACGACGGGAAAAACCCACGAGGTCAGGAGCAAATTGAAAGAACAGAAAATGACGAGTTAAGATTAATGAAAGAAAATGTGAAATATGATGGGCAATTTAGGACTTGAATTGATGTCACGTGTTGATACGGCAAATTCTCGTGCATTATGCACGATTTTGGAAATGGAATGCCGTCCGTCGCGTCGCGTCGTATTTCTTTGTACACCCTCACTTCAAGTAGAAGGGAAATGTTGAAGCTGGAGCAAATCATATGTCATAAGCTGTCAATCTATTTCACACAATAGCTGGGAAAAGCGATCAAATGACAAATAATTGATATGAAGTTGAGGGCAACTCATAAACTCCGGAAACACGAGACACGGCATGATATCCTTTTTTATTTTTCCATTACCATTACATCTTAATGGAAAATTTGGTTAGAATCACATAAAAATTCTGCTGGGAAAATCTTGAATTCAATTTTTTCTAGACAAAATGACGGAAATATTATGGCTCAATTAAACCATTACTGATTGAAAGAGCCGACCCATTCAATTTACTACTGCTCGGTTTGCTTTTAATTTGAATCAGGTATCATGTGCGCAAGTATAAGCCTTCAGTTTAAAACATTTACAATTGTCAGAGTCATAACTAATTCATATGGATAGCCATGCAAGTCTCAAATAACCTTGGTACATGATGAGAAGGGAGTTTTTTTGGATTGGATTACAAAGCTCTATCTATACTTGGTCATGGTTTGGAAGGCAAGAAAAAAAATTAATTTCGGCAATTCCTCAGATTTGTTCGAAACAATCCGAAGGGGATATCAAATAAATCAAGACATGAAGGCAGACATATCTGGAACAAAAACTTCCTTTCCCAAGAAATTATTTATTACTTTGTAAATGGAGTCTGAGAAGAAAATAAATGGATTTCGTGATTTCTGTGACACTGACATTATTAGTATCGCTTGGTGAAAGTTACCTGCTGTGTTGCTGTTGCTAGCCACCATACCATCACTATCACCATCGAGGACACCTTTCTCCCAGTAATGCTCTAATGCTTGTTCACGAGTTCTACTTTAGTTCTGCTCCGTCTAGCATCTAAAAAGTCTTTATCTATACTTCCGATGGGATACTAGAAGACCGCCACAAAATGACTGGACTATGACCATTATGTGGCATTACATCGCCCGCGGTCTTTCCACTTTATGTATATAGGGAGTACATAGTACTACTCCTGATCAATAAATTATCAATTATTACGTAGCTGACGTCATCAGCGGAGTATTGATTTCGATTGGGTTTTCTGTGTGTCTGTGTGTC
>JAHZMX010005894.1:0-13559 GCA_027743895.1 Seira musarum | reverse complement strand
CTCCAGACTTGATATCTCACTTGTCGTAGTTCGCCTATCAGTTCATGAGCTTCCCTAGTAAGTTTTAAAATACCTATACATAGACAAAGCTATAAAAAGCGGATTGATCCGAATTTCTAATAATAAAAATGTTGTCGAATGTAATGGAATTTGGAAAGAATTTATGAATAATGGAAATGACCGTGATAAAAAAAAATTGAGATACAAAAATGTGGAACCTTTTAAATCTATTTTAATTTTGAATATTGATTTACAGAGCCGTCAGAATCAAATCTGGAGTTGTAATATCAGAACGTTATGAAATCGAAAAGGAAATTGGACGTGGAGGATTCAGCCGCGTGTATCTCGCCACAGATAAGAAGTACAATCGTAAAGTGGCAGTAAAAATGGCCTCTCGTCTCCTCAATCAAACGAAACTATTGAAAAAGGAGCTCGGCATCTACGAGGATTTACAACGTTCAGCAAATCAAAGTTCAAAGAGGTTGAGCATTCCTTACCTCATCCATTACACGGAAACGGATATTAAAAGGACCTCAGTTTTGGTGATGGATCTCCTTGGTCCCTCAATGGAGGATTTGTTTGAAGATTGTGGGAAAAAATTCGCTATGGGGACAGTGGCCAGATTCATGGAACAAATGTTAGATATCCTCATGTTCTTCCATGAAAGGAAGTATATTCACAGGTGAGAACGAAAATGATGTGATAAATTGTGTCCCATTTTCTGAGGTCAAAATTTTCCCTAAAAACACATAAACCTCGAGTACTTTGACCTAAACGAAACAAAAAAGTGAAAGGAATTAGAAAGCAGTAAAAAAGTTTAATTCGATTTTACGATTCTGACTTGACTTGACTTGACGTCAATGCAATTCAGATAGCATTTGACTTTTATGGTAAAGTTATAAAAAAAAGTGAAACCAGAAAATAACCTCAAATAAATTTACACTTTTTGTTGTCGTTAGTACGCCGCAAACCTAAATAAATAATGTAATAAAATAGACATTTCATAGGTTATCAACCTCGATATATTTATTTACGACCTGCTGAAGACTGTGTCACCAAAATCAAAGTATTCACTGCTTTTCCCATAAAACTTATTTTAGAAATACAAGTCGTAAATTTATAAATAGGTCCAGGTCTTCAATTCAATGAACGAATAATTCCAACCGACAGTTGTATTTGGTAATTTTAGATTGAATTAGAAAGTATAGGAATTTCGAATATAGGGAAAGCGGTTTTCACTTTTGAAAAGTTTATACTGTGGCATTATAATAATTTTTAAAATTATTTAAAACTTCTTGCAGGGACATCAAACCCGAAAATATTTTAGTTGGCCGCCTCGGCACACGTGACGCTTCCCGTATCTACCTCATCGACTTTGGTATCGCCTCCTCCTGGTGCAACTCTGCGACAGGGAAGCACATCAAAAATGAGTATGGTCAAGCCCGCCTAGGGACAAACTCCTTCATGTCAATGAACGCTCATCGAGGGAAAACACAAAGTCGGAAAGACGACCTGGAAGCTCTCGGTTACTGCATGATTTTCTTCCTTAAAACCCAATTCCCCTGGAGTCGTTACGACGACATGGCAGATGGAATCAAGAGTTGTATCACGATGAAAATGAAAAGTGAAATGAATTTCCAAGAAGAGTTCCCCGTTCCAGAGTATCCCGAGGAGGTTGCCCAATACCTGCAGTATGTGAAAGATCTTCCTTTCGAGGCAAGACCGGAGTATGAAATGCTCAAACAGAGATTTCGAGCGTTGATCAAGAGACTGAAAAAACAGGATGGGTGGGATGGCTTCGAATGGACGAAACCAGAGTTTTTGGAAAAACATCCTCAGTGTAATGTGGTGAGGTGACTGCTGGATGGAGTGTGATAATAAGTTTTAAATATTTTAATTTTAAAAAATCATTTCTTGCTTTTATCGCTTTTACTCTCATTGTATTATATTGTAAATTGTAAGATGTGCATTTTTTAAAAACCATTGTAATTTAATGTGCTTCAATAAATAAATGATGAAATGTAAAAAAAATATGCAGTCCGACAAAACTATTTAATTTATCAGAATGCATTCATAATGGTCTTCAATGCCAGATTTGTTTCAATGTCACTGGGGGAATGCGAGATGAATAATTAAAGGGCCCTCAATCCATTTTTTTATCAAATCCATTTTCAAAATATTCGTACTGACTTTACTTTTCACAGATTCGTCGATATCAAAGTTACACGTTACAATTAAGGAGTACCAATAACATTGGCATAGGTAGTCATAAAATAAGTAAATACATTTATCATTTAAATAAAATTAACATAATTGTTAATTAATGATTGTCATTCAATGATTGTCATAGATGATTAGTCTAAATAGCTATAACAGTCTTTTCAATTAATTTTAACTACGTTTACAATATTTTTTTTTAATTGTAAAAATTCTATCAAACCTCCAATTGGCTTGACACTAGCCACTAACACTCAAAAAACTATTATTTTTTGCACATTGATTTCATCTAACGTTTTTCTTAATTAATTACTTATCATAATGAATGAGTAAATTGGGGAACGACTTGTAGGCAAGTTAATATGTCATCTTTGGGTTGTGATATCCTTCAGCTTGCGCGCATTACTTTTCCTCGCACCACTGGTTCTCCCTCCTGATCATTTCCTCCTGAAAATTAGAAAATGAAAATAATTAACTATAGCGGTTGTACTGCAAATTATTTTTTTCTCAAAGTAATAAATCTGAAAATTTTAGTTAATTCAGCAAAATATTCCTACCTCTTCTGGAGTTAAGTCATTTTTGATCCCGAATGTTTCCCGGATCTGCTCCGCCGTTTTGCTTTTGATCAAACTGGACAGGTATTTGCATGAGAAGTCCAATAAGTTCTTCACCTCGACATTGTGGGCAGCCTACCAAAGTAAAAGTTATTATTAAAATTATCATGACTTAAAAAATCAATTTTTGACGCGTTCACTGAAGTAATTTTTTTAAAATCCACTTACCAAAATTACCTCGAACAGAACGGCCTTATCAAGGTCAGCAAGAAATTTCTTATCCCAATCCGGAATTTTTTCATTACCAGGCGGATATTCATTCCTTTCCTTTCCCGTAGTATCCTCCACGTCATGCTGTGTACGGAATGAAGAATAGTGTAAAAATAAATTCATTCCGGTTCAAAATCCCACGTTTTAATAAGTATTTACCGTGTGATGCTCCGCCCATTCAATGATCTTCTCGAGAATTGAAGAGTCAACATTGGGCAACGGGATGAGTTTATCCTGGTCCTCTTCATTCCAGTCCAGGTCCTCAATCATGGTTCTCACAGTTAGAAGCTGCCGGGCGATAGCGAATGGCACTTCAAATGTCTTTGCGTTCGAAGTATGCAGCTTAACCTTGGTCACAGGCATCTTGATCTTGGAACTGAAAAAATAAAAAGTAAAAAAAATGAGTAAATTCAAATTATTAATTCTGGGCGCTATGTAGTACTATCAAAGGAAATTTAGAATAAAAAAAACTTACTTGGAAGAGAAATTGGAAAACTGATGATTGTCTTCAAAGCAGGCACAACGGCAACGACAGGTTTCAAACTGAAAAATATTTCAATTTAGAAGTTGAGTGCCTATGTCCTTCTTTCAATTTAAAAGCTACCACCAATTATAATTCAACGAGACTATCTAAAGAATTGTCACGTCGGTCGAAAATTATTCTAATTTTCTGAAACACTGATCCTCACTGAGAAATACAAAAATTATTTATTTCTTCAAACTTCAAATGATGCAAGCGGACTGGGACTTGAGAACCGACTTCGACGACAGCGCGAACTAAAATGAGTTGAGTTTCTTCCAGGTCGAGCCCTTAAATAGGCGAAGTGAAATGAGAATGAAATGCAACGCTGTTGGTCGCTAGCTACCTAGTTAAGTACGAACGGGTACAGACTTGACTTCACATGTCGTTGCTGTAGTCGACTGTGTCCCTTCTTCTGTTCCTTGATTCTACGAATTTGAATAAAAACGGGTATTCGAGTTCAATCCTTACTGCGTGCGTGCAGATAAAGAGAGAGGCTGAGGCAAGTCTTTGTTCGTAAATGCTTCTTTGGTTGGAGATAGGAGTACACCAATCTGGGCCCTGCTTTTTATTAGGTACTCTAATCGTGGTGTAGTGTAGTTGTACTTAAAACGTATTCATATTTTAAGTTTCACGTTAGCTACGACTTAAAAAATGATGATTTGAGAATTCAATGTTGGGATGAATTTAAAATTCCTACTTTTCACAGTAAAGTGTGAGGGTCGATGCAGAATGCAGAATAATGTTTAGTAGCATTTGCTCGCATCAGATCAGATTTGTGTTAAATATTGAAACCGTGGAGAAGTGTCACGCAACGTCTAAAACGACCATCTACATCTCTTAACTGAATCTCTAAGATCCAGTTTCAATATTTCAATTAAGGATTTAATACCTGATTTTACTTTCAAGTTGTTAGGGAAAATATTAAAAATGTACAAACACATTTGCATTTAAAATGATTTTTCTCGCGGGTCAATATGAAACATATTGTTAAAATGCCGACGTTCCAGGCGAATTAGTACTACTTATATTGGTTGGGATAATAAAAGAAATGTGGGGTCACAATCAGTGAACTCCAACTGCTTCTTCGGATTGGAAAGATTTTTCTACATTTAAAAGATAAGCATAATGTCTTGAGCGTTATGGTATGTTATGAATGAATAGATTCTACCCACAGCTGCGCCGCCGCAATGACAATGACAAAAACACTAACATTAAACAATCGCGCAAGATGCAGCAGTTGAAATTGAAGATGACTCATCCCACTTCACAGAACATCATCATTCCATTTCCTTGAAATTGGAATGGAGCAATTAGGCATAAGGTGAAAAACGACGTAATGTCGTAAATAAATTTAACATCACAAGATTTACACAAAGAAATGTCCAAACCCTGCAAACAAAATCGAATCGCGGCGTGCTGCTTCCACAGTGGACAACGACTGCAGGTTTATAAGAATATTTAAATGCATTATTCTCTACAGGAAGCAGGAAGCAGCATAATTTTATGAGGGTTTGATTTAAGATGAACATGGTCCCTTTGGTCATTTCTTGGTATTAAATTCAAGAAACGCGTCTTCATTCGGAAGAAAGTTATCGGTGGAACATGAGTCATTACATGACATGCGATAGATAATGCAAATTGCATAAAAGTACCTAATTAATTTTAGGTACCTAAAAGTCTCGTTAATATGATAATACATGCATGGAATGGATTGACAAGAACGACATGATATGATGATCTGACTCGGGGTCGGGAAGTGATACACACACATGCAAGTGTACTTGTTAATTTCTTTTCTGTCTGTCCAAGCAATGTCCAACCAGTCGCAGTCCAGTTGAAACATGAATTGAAATGGAACTTCTCCTCTTGGGAAAACTACGATATAAATGCAATGAATTATCAGAGTCGCACTGCTTTCTTTTGTTTTTCTTATGGACTTTGATTTGATAAAGCATTTAATGAAAATGAAACGCCCTGCACATAATAAAGATATCCAGCATCCCTTTCGTAACTTTTGATTGACTCGAGTCAAGCAAGTATGTGAAGTCAAGTACCTATGCATTTTCACTCCTGTTACATGTAGCTGAATCAATGACTTCGACTCCACTCACCATAAACTAAATGAATTAAAATTTTTTTATCGAAACAAAATTATTTCCCTTTCTCAAGTCAGAAGAATCATTAAGTAAGTCAGGCTTTAGTCACCATTACCATCTTCATATTTTCCTCAGCAAAACTTTGGAGTCGTCCAGGAATAAAACTGACATAAAAGTTGCTGATCTGTAATTGTGAGTACTGAATAATTTTTTTAAATTTTTTTTTTGCATGGAATTGAAATTCTTTCATATGAAGCTTTTTAAGAAGTTGTGGTTTTCTAATATGTAAAAATATTTATGATCTGGTCATTGTTCTAGGACCACTTGAACTGATATTGGTTTGACAGAGAGACAGAGGTATAAGTAGGCAGGCGTCAATGTCAATGGTGAGGTGTCTTTGAGCGTCAAGTGGAAGTAAACGAGTTGAACGAAGAAGTTGAAGTGCAGGAGGATTGCCGGGTGAGTCTTTACTTCGTATCCACATACTTTGCTTTTTACTTTCGTTAATTGTATTTATTCATTAGTCACGCTTTGTTGAATTGATTTGAAAGGCTAACGACAAACTTATGTAAAAACCAAGGAAGCGCAAAAAATGGTAGACAAGCTTGAGACTGCTATCGCTACAACTCCGCCGTCCAAGATGAATGACAGTGGCAATGCCAACACCAACTCAGCGATTTCCCCCACTACCCCAGGTCCAGGTGTAGGCGTGTCGAACGATTCCACCACTCCCGTATCAACCTCCAAATATTTTCCTATGAATGTGGGCGCAACGTCCAATTCCAACGCTCCACCAGATGGAGGACATGCTCGCCCAGGATCATTCAATCTGTCATCACTGATCCCATCCAGCCTGTCGGGTACAAGCCTCTTATCCCGGAATCCATCAGTCCCTCCGCCTGTAGTAGCCCCGTCCCCAGTAGTTTTCAAGAAACCTGCTACGCCACGTCAACGAAGTAGAAAGTTACCTGCCAATGATCCGTTGTTTACCATCCTTTCCGATATTGGGATTCAATTGGATACCTCTTCACCAACATTACCTTCACCTGGTTCCGGGCGAATGCCTTATCGTCATGGAGGAAGTCCCCCAAAGATCAAAACCCAAGTCCACGCCCCCGTTAACCCTGGACAAATGCAGATGCTTCAGAATCAGATGCAGATGGTGTCTGTGGTCGCTGATGCTACTCCAGAGAAGGAAACTGATGAGAAAGAAAAGAGTATGCCAATGTTGTTGCCGTTGTTGGGGAGTCAAGTTTCATCCGACTATGATGCAGCTGCTGGTGGCATCATACCACAACCCTAGCTTTTCAGTAGTCACAATTAATTTTTAATGTTTCTTTTCGTATTTAAATGAAAGTAATTAATAAGTAATCAAAATAACCGAAAGAATAGGAAATGTTTTTGCGTGTTGGACGGAGCCCAATCTTGCTGTATCGAAATCGAAAAAGTAGAAGACTGATTTTAATTCTAAATGAAGTTTAGTACAGTTTTTTTGTGCCAGATTAATTCAATGAAATGGCCAGTATTTACCGTAATATATTTTTTTAAAGTAAATGTAAGCATTTTCATGGCGTGGGAAGATTAAGATGAACTAGTCATAATCTGCCTTCGATATGATATGATAAGCTAGTTTTTAAGCAATTTTGTAAATCCTCAAAAAAAAAAACTCCAAGTACTCACGCTTTATGTACTTCGTACTTATTTTGTAAACTTTATGAAAACTCTGTTTTGTTGGTAAGAAAATATTTATATATGTACTTTAATCCCAGAATTAAGTATTTTTTTTATAAAAAAAATCCATGTGCTAAAACACATGAAATATAAGCATAAGCTGTTAATTGTATTATTGTTAATTAATTATTAAAACGATAAGTTAAAATTAAGTTTGATTCCCATTGATTCATTTCATTGCATACTTTTATTTAATTACTCTTGACGCATTTAACAGATTTGTTCGAATTTTAAAATCGCTACAAAAACTCGACATTTCTTAAATTTTTAATCCATCGAAATCTCCCAAAAATATAGTTCCCCTCCTCTTGGGTCAATTCATATTCATGTTCTGTCATGTCATGTCATCTTAATGTGTGATCCACTCATCCATCCTCCTCCTCAAGAACTACAGACTCTCCCTTATCGTAGACGTAAGTAGTTGGCGGCAAGCATTTTCAGTCTAGTCCATTCCTGTTCCATTCCAGCCAAGCTACAACTCATGCTGTGAGATACGCAAAAATGAAAGAAGACAAAAAGGAATGATGACGGCGACGACCACGACGTCGCTTTTTTGTATTTGCAGGCGAGCCGAAAAGAATGTTTGCATTGCATTTTGCATTTTTTTTCAGAATGTGCAAATGAACTGCATTCTTTCTTCTCATGTCCTTATTCTTATTCCATCTATTCCATTATTATTGCAGGGTTGGTGTAATCGCGATCACATTGGATGGTTTTTGTTATTTTACCGCTTTTGCTAATCGTCGTACCGTAAGTATTAGGAAAAAACAAGAGTTTCTATTTAGTTCGTCGCCGTCAGTCGTCCTCATGATTGTGAATGAATATGAAGTGAATTGTCGCTCAAAAGCTCAAGTCGAAAGAAAAACGTTTTCTTTCTTCAGTTTATTCTCGCATATTCGGCTTTGGTCAGTTTTATGAGGAGAGTCGAAGTACATTTTTCTCAAAGTTTCGTAGTGTATTCCTCTGTTTAGACTCGACTCTCAAGACAATTGAAATTGTTGGTGGAATTTTCGTTCTCTTTTACTTTTTGTTTTCCCCCAGCTGCAGTTGACGAATTGAAAACTGAAGACTGTGCCTGTGACAATTCTGAATTAATTGGATCGAGATTAAGAATTGCAATACTGTTGGCAGGTTCAGTTGGGGAGTTTGATACGGTCTCCGTGACAACATCACGATGAGCAGTGAGAGGAGGGGCGTTTTCACAGCGACATCCCGAACGGGAGTGAGTACTTGCACTTAATTCAAATTCTGTTCGAACTTATCATCATCATCACGGGTGCCGTTACGGTACGGAAGATTTAAATATTTAATGCTTTATTATTTTTATTCCAGATTGAGTTCGCGTGTATGAAGACGTTTAAATGGACAATCGCGGGATTCGACCTTATTCAACGTGCAGGAGCGAACGTTATAAGTGCACAAAGGACCGAATTCCATGTTGAGGTTGGAAATGGGTTGCCAGTAATGAACTGGGTGTTTTCACTCTCCCCTTTTAATGCTGACACGTCTAACTTGTGGCTTCACTGTCATGGCACCACTGAAGGGGATCGTCCCATGCCATTGTTCGTGGCTCGTGTATTCTTTCTTGCCACTGGGAGCAAGGTGCTCTTTCAGTCAGGTAAAATTAATTAATATCCAATATTTCCATAGAGCTTGCAAAATAATTTAATTGTCATTCCAATTTCTTCTTAGACTTGATGGATGGTGGCACAGGCTGCTTTCTCGGGAGATCTGGAGATATGCCACTGATTGACGGAGCCCTTGTTCTTGGAATTACTCTTGAGTTTTATCGTGACCTAAATGCTGGAGACATGAAGTTCCCCGTTGTTGAGTGGAATAAGATAAATGAACACACGATGAAGATGCACTTCATGTACATGTTAAAGACTGGATACCTCGCGGATGTGAGACTTTTCTCGAAGGATGGGAAAGAATTTTATGCCCACAAGTTCATCTTACGCTGTGAGCTGAACTAAAATTACTTCTTTTTTTAATTTCAATTGCAATTCAATTTAATTTTTCTTTGCATATCACATTCCAGCTCGATGCCTTGTCTTCGAAGCGTTATTTCGTGATAAAATGGCTGAATGTAAAGCTGAAGTGGTGACACTCGAAAACTTGACGGGACGGGCTGTGAAGTTTCTTCTGCACTACCTTTACTCCTCTGAGATTCCAAATATGACAATGAAGGACTATGCGGCTGCGGGTGGTGATAATGCTGCTGTCGAAACAAATGATAAGAGTCAATGGCCAACGGTTGAAGAGGTCCTTCATCTTGCTTCCAAGTACAGACTGGATGAATTGACCAATTATCTGGACAAGACGATCGGCACCTTTTGTGATGAGAAGAATGCATGGGAGTTTCTCAAGTTGTGTAAGCAATACTCACTTGAGAAGGGGAAGGAGGGTGTGCTCGCGTTCATGAAGAACAGCGGCCTCTTGGAGCAACTTGCGCTTGCTCAAGTTTAAGAAAAATTCTGACATGGATAAAAAATCAACTTAAATTAAATCAATTTAAACTTTTCAATTAATTAAATCTAGTTTTATTATTGTATAATCAAATTTATAATTTAGGATTTAAATATACTTACTGGAGATTACTGGATATGTCTCCGTTTAGTTTTTAATTTTGTGAAACTCGATGTACCGACAGTGGGGTGGGTGCTTGGGGTTGGTTGTTCAAATGTTTATGTAGTGCAGCCACATGCTTCAGTTTTACCATCGAAAGCTGATTACCAGCCTTAGCCTTACTAATATTTTTTTACTTAAATTTAATTTTGACAATTTAATTTAAGGCTGACTTTAACCGTTTTTGACATTAACTAGGATTCAGTCTTCAATAATTGATACGGGTGTTCAGTAAATAGAGCATTTACCTCACCGGTACATCGAGTGAGTTTAAATTCATTACGGTTACGTTAAGTTAGAATTAAAACACATCTCGGTTTTTTATTGCTTTATTGTATTTTTTTACAAAATGAGTTTATAATTAATTATAAGTTTCATTTCTTGTTTAGTCTTTAAGATTATCTATTCTCAACTTCAATGCCAAAATCAAATCGCGTTGATTGTTGTTGTTATTATTACACTGAAGTGACAAAGAATGAATATTATTGTTATTCCAGTTTCTTCTCATGGGTAGAGTTATGATGACTGTAGCGTAGTTCTAGTAGAAAAAAAAATCAATTTTTGAAAATACTACATGACTGATTAAATTTGTTACAATTTATGTCTTCAATTTATGTACAAACACAAGTACAATCAAATCAAATAATGTGCATAATCTAGAATCTCTGAAAAGGTTTTATAAAACGAAAATAAAGTGTTCATTAACTTGTATTTCTATTTTTCTTGATAAAAATGACTTTTGAGAAAGGAACTCGTTTAATTCTTTTTAAAACTTTTAACTTTAAGTTAATCATGATCATTTCGAAATTGCAGTACATTTTTTTCATGACATTCATTCCACGAAAGATTTCAATTCTGATGGTAAATTACGATAGTCATATAGCCATTCTTCATGATTTGCCATTGCCATGTCAGTGCTGGCTAAAACAACTCTGTTCGCCTTCTTATCTAAACGTGTCGTGATCCCAAGCGTTTGTCACATCCAAACTGATTGCACTATGAACGACCAATAG
This sequence comes from Seira musarum, assembly GCA_027743895.1. Taxonomy (NCBI): domain Eukaryota; kingdom Metazoa; phylum Arthropoda; class Collembola; order Entomobryomorpha; family Entomobryidae; genus Seira; species Seira musarum. The sequence continues at coordinate 2,527 of JAHZMX010005894.1, read as the reverse complement.
CCATCCATGTTGGAAAAATTTCGCTCTTTCTGAACATCTCCATGCGGATAATGTACTCAACACGGAGCTTCCTTTCCCAAAATCCTCCGCTTCGCATTCTGCTCTACTCTTTCCAGTGCAATGCAATATTGCAATGCAGTAAGTTTATGTCACACGAAATGAGAAAGAACGAAGTGAGCAAAAGCAAAGTCAGTGCATGGTAGATGTGGAGTTTTTTTTACTCAAGCTTATGTGCATTACAATTGCACAATTGTAATGTAACTGCCTAATAGGCAGTGCCTATGCCTCACTCAATGTCGCGTCACAATTAAATAAAAGTTTCTTGTAATTTTCAACAAAATTAAATTCGTTATTTGGGCCGATTTTTTTTTCTACTAATTTTTGCAAACTTATGTAATCATTTAGCTCTACATTATCAATTGAATGACTTTAAATATCGATCTTGCAAAACTACAAAATAGGTTTTTGGGGAGAGTTAAAACCAAAATTTAATTAAGATTTTTCCAAAACAGTTAATTTAATTCATCTTTTCAGATTATGGAAAAAAAAATTGTTACTCTATGTTATGTAATGTAGTTTTTGATTTGTACCTTCCAATCAGCAAGGGCTTATGGAACAAGTCAATTCATTTTCTCATTATAATTTTTACCGTACTAGTTTTAGAGTGATTTTTTAGGGAGGCCTGGTCGGTCGAGAGGCCTGGTCTGGTTGAACAGCATTATCCATTTATTTTACATGTTAGAAAAGGAGCACTCTGAAACGAAACATATGCGGACATAGTACTGGACAAGATAAGCTTCTTCTTCCCAGCTCAGCTCGGTGCAGTGTTTTCCCATTCACTATTTCTTCATTCACATTATATCCATTTCCATGGAGGATGATGATGATGAGAAATGAGAACTGCACCAAAGCAAGAAAAGTAGCAGTTCATTCCCATTTTATTTCTTGCTCTTTTTGTCTTTGTTCCTCTCTGTTGTTGATATGCAACAACTCATGCAAGGGAATTTTAGTTCAATATATTAAAACGACTTTTCGTTCAATCATATCATTTCATGGGCAATTGAGAAAAGAAATTGTTTATTCCCCAATATTTACTAGAGGAGTAAATCTGCTTATTTCGGGAATTTTTTAAATGACGAATTCGATTTAATTGCATTTTTCAAATCTTCACTTGTATCCTGGGACTGTCCAAGTTGGACATGTCAAGTCAACCTAAGGAAAAGTTCATTTGAAGTCGGTTATTTTGGCTTGACTGTAGCTAGTCCAACTGTATGACTTAACTTAAATTTCAATTTTATTAGATTCATCGAAACCAATTTTAGTTTGTGTTTTTTAATAAAGAGATGTTGTAGGATTGCCTTTTATTTTGCAGAATTTTAATTACAGTTGATTTATTTTGTGACTTAAACTACTTAATGCGACCAAGTCAAATAAAATTCGGTTCACTGAATCATGACGAGCAATGAATTCAACTGATTTATGTACATATGTCGTGATTGAGATTCAGAGTCGAAGTACTATAAGAGTAGAAGCTTTGTTATGTGCAGCAGTAAATAATACATGTGTTTCAAGTTGCCCCAAATTCAAAGCTTTCGCTAATGGAAACGAAACCCCATGTCTGTAATTTCCAAAACTGCTTATTTTTTAACCACCTCAAATTCTTTTTAAATATTACTATCATCTGAACACCACCATTTGCATTACATTCTTTTCCTTATCGAGTTCCGAATGATCACACATGTATGATCATGATCACTATCAGTCAGTTTAGGTTCAGAGATATGCACCATACACCATTCAAGAAGAGAGCAGACAGGGTTGTCCAAACCTCCTTCGCTTCGGCTAAGCAAGGCACGAGGCCTCTCACCAAACCACGAGGCCACCAATCCTTTAGAATAGATGAGTACGCGGAGAAGGTACATACACAAGAGCTTCCATTAACCACCCACCTTTTTACTCGTTCGTCTAGGAGCAAAGCAAAAGCAAAGCGAATAGGAAAAATGAAGAAAGTAATTGCAAATGCGATGATGGAGCTTCTCTAAAAATATTTCAATAATTTTTATTTTGGCATTTGAATTTTTTAAATACAATAATTTATGAAAATAATTGTTTGGAATGGTCATAAAGTTTCTTTTGCAATTTTCTTCATGTAGTTCTTGTAAATTCATCTATTTTCTTCGCATTTGAGATGAGATGGAGAATCCTGAAGTAGGATGAATAGCTATGATGATGATGATGATGTTATGATGTTTTTAGGTGATTGCATTGCATTTTATGATAGTGGATGAGGCCTGTAGACTTGTGTGGCGCATGCACTACCATTTTACATTGACTTTACGAGTTAGAAAGGAGCACTCTGTCACGAAATAATGCGGGCATAGTACTGGACAAAAAGAGCTTCTTTTCCAGCTCCCTACTAGTTCTAGAGATGGCTATGGTTAACCAAATAGCGATATGGTTATTATGGTTTGGTTAGATACACTAACCACTGAAATTTGTGGTTATGGTTTGGTTAGTAAATTCTTTT
>JAHZMX010005893.1:0-12691 GCA_027743895.1 Seira musarum | reverse complement strand
GTTTTAGAAAAGCTAAGCGAGTATTATGATTGGTGTGACCGTCTGTCCTATCGATAACATTCGGAAGAGGTTACTGATTGACTTCAAATTTGGAACAAGGGTTCCTTGCGTACTGAGGGCAATACCTATTTCTTTTCAGAATTTTAGACCTACTATTAAAGGCAGGGTCAACGGTTGAACTTTTTTCAAATGGGACATACGTATGGCTTGCGATAGCTCCTTCAAAAGCGCTTGAAAAACTGAACAAGACTGCTATTCTAATGTTTAGAAATTTGTTTAGCGTCCACGGCAGTGGGCGGTTCAAACTTTTTTAATGGAACATAAGTAGGAACATAGCTTGTGACATCTCATTCGTCAGGCCTCACCCTCCAAACTTCAAACTCTTTTCAGGCAAGCATGTTGCAATGACTTTCACATAAAGAATCCGTGGGACCAACTGCAAAGAACTGTTTCATTTTGGCAGTGAATGAAGCTTGAGAGATATTAAAACAGTACTCTGAGAACAAATCCGTCATCTTTAACCCTTTTTCAGCTGCGTAACTATCGCTGTTTCAACAACAGTTTTGATACATAAGTTTACTACTACAGTTTTGATTTAATACTGAAACATGCATGGCTGGAATAATTTCTATTCTCCCTTTTTTGCCGAATAATACTTAAAGATGCGTCTTTAAAATTATGTAAGTAATAACTACATTGTAGCTACGTGTTCGTGACTAATCCTGATGTTCTCCTGCTAATGTGGTAACCGCTAGATGCTTTATGTATAAGTAGGTGGGTAATTTTTAATAAAATCTTCTATTATACTATTATTACTTACGCTATATTCATCAAATCTGAAATCTTGCTTGGAGATCTTTCAACAGGATCCGGCACTTACTAAGCAAACTAAAAATGACAAGGATCTTATATTAAACAAGCCAAGTGGCATTAAAGTGTAATGTTTACAAGCCTTTTAACGGTAAAGATGTACTTTTATTAGCAACTATACTATATGCATGCAAAAAATACATTCGGATTAAACCAATTCGTCTCAAATTTTGATTTCCTTTATAACCTTCTTGGAAAGGAATATTACATAAATCCAAATAAATCTGAATACACAGGTTGTCACAAAAAAAAAACATGGGAGTTGTTGTTTTACAAAGTGTCTCCAAGCAAGGCCGAATATTACAAAAATATTAATCAATTAATTTTAAAATTATGTTAATAAGCCAAAATATTGGCAGAATAAAATTGTTATGAATAGAGAGTAAATCTCACACTCTGTGCATATTGTACATCAATACTAGTAGAAGTAAATCCAGTCTGATAAACTAGAATTATTGGAGCCTCCATTTACACAATCCAGCATTGCAACTAGATTTTACAGAATGCTAATTTACGTTTTTTTAATAATGAAAACGCTTAGCTTGAAGGAACTTACTCGTCCCGTATCTGTATCATGTATCTAAATTTGAGGAATAAAACACTGCATAGATTTTACGAACATTCTTTGTTCTAATTATTATTGCGTTCATATTCTTATCAACTTAGTGCAGTGTGGAGGTACATATGCCGTACGACCAAAAACGCAGAAAAATGGTATACCTTAATAAGTTGATCTTTGTTGAGCGTCAAAGTTTCTTTTCTTTGTTGTTGTATGCAGCAGAAAAGGCAGGCCTGTTTAATTGTGAATTTTTATTACATTATAGTTTATTCATATAAATCAACTGTAATATCAATCCTGGTCCTGATAAAAAAGAGTTACCAACTGCACTTTGTTAATGTTAACGCATAATACAATCGTTCCTTGACGTAACCTTTTAGCAGAGTCTCCAGCTATTTACTTATTTATGTAATCTACATTGCCACATAAGATGCAAAAATAACTCGTTTGGCGGCGTGGTATGCTCATTTGCTTCCTGAATGACAGATATTTTGGCGAACCCTGTAATTTATGAATGGGATATAGTCCATTCATAAATATAAAAACAGTATTATTTTGTAAGTTTTGATTCATAAAGTATGTGATCTGAAGCGTACATGTTTGAGGCTATTGAAGCGAATACGTATAATAAAAGAATTTTTGGCATTGTTAGATCATAGCAAAAATATTTTTAAACGCATAATTCAGTAATGTTTACTTAATAATAAAAAAATATTAGTTTCAGAACGATCGTCTTACTTTTAATATTATTCCATTAAAGTTCATTGTTATTATGTATTTCATTTTGAACTAAAACAACAATTCATTTATTTGCTTTCTTTCTTTACCTAATATGTTTTTCAAAAATGTTTCTGTTCGGTCAAAAACTGTCCAAATTCAATATTACGAATTAATTTGAAATTGTGTTATATATTGACAACTACATATTTGAAAATAATCGATATTTTGCACGAGGTAAAAATTATATTTTTATTTTACATAAAAATTATTTGTAAATCCAAAAGAAGAGCCTGTCGGTTACAAACGAGAGGGACAATAAACGGCAATTTCTTTGTGATGTCTTTGCGCAACATTTCATGCTAACTATATCGTTTCTGGTTTTGCCTTTTGGAGAATTTGCTTGAATTTATCAATCAAAACACAACCCTTGCATTCATCATTGTGTATACATTGATTAAGCTCTTTGTTGAAAACATTGATTGTGTGTAGGTTTGACATTACTAAACGTGTTTGCTCTGAAAAGTAATCGCTTCCCCTTCGATTACAAAGCAATCACAATCGTTTACTAAGCAAACTTGAACAAAGACCGGTCAAAAATGTTTGAGTATCTTGCTTATAAATAAATGAAGCCTCGTGGCGCCATTGATTGATCGTTCAACAGCGTACAGATGTGATGGTCATTTTGACACTCCTTTAGCAAATAGTGCATGCACTTGTACGTTCGATAGACATTGGTTGCTCAAAACAATGGCTTGGTTTCTCATCTGCATTGAAGTAATTTGAGAAATACAAATTAAGCTACTTGTAAAGATTTCTCTCTGAAAGTGTTCGCTTTTAATTATTGTGTGCATAATTGTTTGTATCCACGCCAGTATAATAACGCAGAACTAACTTGATGTATTCGAAATGTTACCATTTTTACAAGAATTCATGAATGCATTTGTATAATGTACAATCCAACGACAAATGAGCCAATTACTTTAGGTCCTAATTACAATCCACCTATGCTTCATTAGAACAATTTTAAAATGGTAATGGTGAGACAGGTATTACACGGAAATAATCCTTTAAGCCTAAATGTAAAATCATGCATAATCAAAGAGAAAGTGCAATACAAGATTGGATGTTTATTTAAATTAAAATCAACAAACCAAAATTATTCTTTGTGAGCAGCAGAAAAACTAAAAATATCTTTATATTTTCTTCTGATGACGGAAGTTTATCTGTTGAATTCACTCTATATAGAGTTGTGCTGTTTATTTTTAGCCTTCTGTTTTGACTTACCCAATGAATTTCATTTTTGTCCAACAATTTCGTAGTTGAAACCTTACCATTGAAAAATTTACAAGACGTCATGATACATAGACAATGAAAAACGACCAGGAGGTTCAATTCATGAACTAGAAAATTCATTGACGGCAAAGGTAGAAAGGTCCATCAAACAATTTGATCATGCAGAGTCTCTTTTTTTTGCGTGCATAAACTTATGCAGCGTCAAACGGATTTTCAACTCCTGTTGAGTTTCATTGCGATTTCGATGTAAGTAAATCCTAAAAGCTATGAAATAAGGAAAGTGTCATTATTAAAAAAAAAGTAGTATGTATCATCGTTTGAATGGCAAATCAATAATTTTACTTAATGTAAACGTTTTACGAAATAAATTAAGCAAATATGTATCTAATAACATATGTCACTAACAAAATAATACCAAAACTCTGCAATGTTAAATGTCATTTTTCCTTTAAGAAAACTGTCGGGAATCCTTTTATTTGCCAAAAAAAATTACATTTGTAAAAGAAATATTCACTTTAGTGTAGTTTAGACCTTGACAAGATAGCAAAAGTAAAATTTGCGTCAGACTGGAAAGCTCAATTAAGTAGGCTGGGAACCAACCAATTTGGCATTTCTTTTCATAGAAAGGCTTAAGTCCACACTTTGTGAGATTCAATCCAAGCAGACTAGAAATTGATCGGAAGAAAGTAATCTTCATCTGGGATAAGGACATATGCGTTATTGACGCAAGTTTTTACTTCTGTGTTAGCCTAGAAATGTGCATTCTGACTTATGAAAAGCCAGAGATAGCTCAACTTTTTCCGTTGTCGTCAGTGCTTTTTTTGGTGCTGGAGAAGGTGAACAAGTAAGGTTTATCAATGAGAGCAAAAGTAGGTTCATCGACTTCTAAATTTAGAATGTGAACTTACAGATCTATTCTGTCCAACAAAGCTAAGATAAGTTCCATATACTGATTTAAAGACACGACACACGCATCTTTTGTTATTTTTATCCCTCTTCATCTCGTTGACTCTCTTGCTTTTTTTTCTTGTTTTACGTCATCATCTGAAATCGTTTGACTTCTTCCACACCCGAAAATTCCATAATACGCATGTTGCTCACGCATATGACGCACGCACTCACGCACATAGGCCCACAATTAAAAGGCTTCAATGAAATATGCATGTTGGTTGGACTAGCTTGCAGAGCTTGTGTGCGTATGCAGCAGCCTCCTTCCAGCAGTATAGCGTCATCGGTCACCGTTCATGAAAGCTGTGAGCAAAGACCTAGTTTTTTTTGTCAATGTAACCATATTCGGCTGTGTTAACGGAACGAAGCTCATATAAAAATTTTCCCGATAACAGAAACTACGTTTATAGCATAAGTGATTTTCCTTTTCTCTCTATATTCTCTTCTTTTCCACAAGATCCCACAAGGGAGAGCACTCATCTCGTTGGAATCATTCAGCCAGAGCCAGTAGTCGTGCACACTACACAAACCTTTCACATTTTTTTCTTTTCCTCAACGAATTTTAAGCATGCTATATAGCAGCTAGCCTCTCTCTCTCTCTTTCTTTCAGAGAGTCTTTCTCACTCTCTTATTCCTTTGAAGGGAAGGGAGCCAAAAACTATTTCTTCATTCACCACATTTTTCATTGCGATACGTTTGTTTCGTTCATACATTTCTTGATGGGGAGCAAGAAAGTGGGAGAGGGAAAAGAACCATGAGAAAGTATTTTCTCACAAGGATAAAACGATTCATCCGTGTGCAAACCATGAAAACCATGAAAAGGTTTGAACCACTGATATTCATCGGAAAATTTTTGAACACAGTCCGAAATGACGCTCGGAGAAAGTCGTCAGGTGAATGAGAGCGAAAGAAGCAGAATAAAGATAGAGATAAACTACTGGGAATGTACCTGGGCATGAAACAAGCAACCAAGTTCTATTCATGTTTTTTTTTCGATAAAAATAAAGCAAGCATAGCACATACACATACATATACATACACTAAACATGGCTTTGTACCGATTATATATGAATTAAAACGTTTACTCAATGTTTTTTTCAATTAAGTTTTTCAAGTATCTTCAATTCAAGTAGAAAGCTTGATTACGCGTGTTAGGTAGCTGGTTCTTTTGAAGTTGGAAATGAATTAAAATGAGTTGAGTGAGCTGCGAGACAAAGAAAGAGAACAGAGATTTTTTTTCAATGAAATAATTATTTTCACTTTTTAACGCAAGCAAGGTAAAGCAAGCACGCTCGATTTCCCAAAGCTTTACTTGACGACATAGTTCTAGATAGAGGAGGAAGAAAAACTAGGCAGGTAGGCAGGTGTGCATCAGACACGTTGCATTGCCTCATATTTCCTGTTATGTTTTAGCCTTACAGGAAAGGACTTCTTTTTTTTGAATTAAACTATTTACCATTGCCACATTGCTCGTCGTATGTTTCTCAATTGAGTAATGGAGAGGTGCTCTACATTCACCAACCAACAGCAGCAGCAAATGCATTGCAAGCTGCCATGTCCACAGACAAAAATCCAATGTCAAGTAACATCTCTTTTCCACTCATGTACTCGTAGCCGATAGAGCTTTCCCTGTAAGAAATTCCCATTCGAGTGTCTATGCCGCTTATTTTATTCCTTTTTGACCCAAAAGCAGTATAGAAGTGGAAATGTTTTTTTTTCCTTTCCCAATACCAGAGTAATATGAAGAATTATAGAAGAGTGTCTAATACAGTGAAACACAAAAATTGACTCTTACAGAACACTCGAAGTGGCATCAAACACTATATATGAATATGAAACGAAGAAATGATAGCAGCTATCTCTTTCTCACTTTTGCGGAGAAGGCAAGGAAAAGAGGGAAAGATGTGAAAGGACATGATCCGTAAAACGACGACAAGCACACGAAACTAGCAACAAATAACTTATTATACGTTGTTACGGTAACATCATGTCCATGTTCAAAGTGCCCACACAACTCGTCACAAATTGCGAGCGAACGAGAGTGAGAGAGAAAAAAAATGAGATAGGAGCTTATGGGAGAGCAGGACTCAAAGTCACATTATAGACTAGCTATTTTGTAGCTCATTCTTCATTTATCACGTTTTCTTGTAGATCAGACAAATGTTTTTCCATAAAGTTGATGCACGGGAAATGTTGAATATTGAAAATAACCTTGTAGCTTTTGTTTGATGCTTTTTACGGTTCGCCGGCTGGAAAAGGCTTAACATGAATGAATGCTTCGTTGTATTAAATGAATTAAAACACTTATGCTCTGGTTACATAGACGCTAATAACACAACGTACAAAAAAACAGAGCTCAGTAGTAATGCAATGAGTGGCATGAGAGCTTTTACCAGAAATACGAGTCTACTAAGGCAAAGGCAACGAGAAGGTTGACATAGAATGGGATTGCTTTTCATTATCATCGTCGTTCCAATGTTTTCAAATCATGCTTAATGGACTCGTCTACGGTTTTTACTATGCTATGTCTACAGCTTCATAGTATATAACGATGATGACAAAATTCATTTTGTTTTTGGAAGTTTTTCGTGGAAGAGCATGTGATTAGCAGATCTGCCAACATCAACATCAACGGTACATCCCAGGAAAGATTTTTTTTTGTTTTGTTTAACAATGCAACTATCATGACGACTATCAAATTGCATGATACATTTTTAGAATGTTTTCTTTTTTTCAAAACGCTAAAGGACGATGGGAACATGATGTTTCACGAGACAGTAAGCCAGTCGCCTTTTGTGCTGTGGCTGTGACCAGCTGAAAAATAAAGGAAACAAGCGTACTTGACATTACAGGTTAGAAATCCCTAATGAATGATGATTAAGGAATTTCCTTTCCAAGACTTCTGTTCTTTTTAAGCGTTTTTAATTTGTACGTTTCTATGAATTGGAATGCTAATATGAAAAGCTTTGGTATCAAAGTCCTTTTTGGAAAGCACTTAATTATTATTGTTCGTACGTAGGTAAGTATCAACCTCAACCTCTGAAAGATTAAAAGGAATGAACCTTTTTTTTGTATATTAGGAGGCAAGGAATGGAAGAAAGAAACGATGAAAAAATAGGGAAGTAGCAAGTGGTCCAATATAGATGTCCCCAGAGGCGTCCCATTGTGCAGTGCTAGGGAACGAATCACTACTTTCTCCTGATTCCATAGTTTATTTGAAAGAGCTCATTTGTATAAAACTTTGGTCGTTCGATATAGTCTAGCGACCAACCAAATATGGAGTGATTTCGATGTGGGTGATGTGAAGTGAAGATTGTTGCCATTTTTGTGGTGGCGGTAGAGATACGATACAGGTAGGTAAGTGTGCAAGCAAACTCCACAATTTAAAGAGTATAAGAATCTAGCTTAATATGCGTAAGTATCCAGCACCTACTATTCACTTCATCGTATCTGTCCAGCATTTTGTCTATCTCAAAAGCGACTCCGTAGAAGATCAGAGAGCAAACTTTTACGAAATTTCAACGATTCCATGAAAACAACAAGGTTATATCTATATCGTGTTTGATAATGATAGAAAATGTATGTTTGCCTTTCTGCATCCTTTCACTGATTTTATTTAATACAAAATAAGTTGTTGGTGTGTTGCTTCCAACTACTTTCTTTGCTTCTGCCACAAAAGCCAGTTGTATCGCAACATAGCGGCGTAAACGATTGTGTCGACGAGAGCAACTCTCCCTCTTTTTATTCCTCACTCTCTATCTTCCTCTTTTTACCGCTTTCACGTTTCCCCTTTCACAAGCCTCGTATTTCAACATTTCTCTGTGGTCGTATGAGTAGTTCATTTTCAGCATCAAATTTTCAAATGACCAGGCTAAGAGACGACTGACACCATCTAAGTACATATCGGAGCGCCTGCTTGTCTCACATTTACTCATCTGATTATGTTTCATCATATCGTCAGCATCATTATTCTGCTCCTCACAGACCGCATTTTTAACAATGTCCACCAAACACCTCACCTCACACATGGCAAATTGTAGATTATTATTATTATTATATACTATTATTTGGGCTCTAAAATTCGTAAAGAAGTAATACAAATCCCTCATTTAATCATGACCTTCAACCTTTGCAGCGAAGAAAAGAGTAATAAAAAATGTGGGAAATGGAGCCGGTGCGACGATAATGTGATCTGCCAAGAGAAAAAGTGGAAAAGCACACAAAGCTCTTAACTAATATTAATCAAATTTAAGCCAAACTTAAACCATTACGTGGAATGTAGATCATGGCTGGTGTTAGTCGGCTAACGGTTACATTAACGCATTTCCTAATGACTACGGGGCTGGGCTAGGAGGGATGCTCATATGGCATTTAGAGAACGATGATGAAAACCGTTTCATAGCTTCATTGTGAATTCATAGCTTCATAAAACTGCTCTTCTAAACACGCAAAGGAGAGAAGAGCGGTCTACTGTTGAACAACTTGTAGACTTTGATATATTTCCATGTAAGAGCCCACCAAACACTTATCCGCCGTGCATCCAGATAGACCAAAAAGAGAGAAGTGTGTGTGATAGAAAGAGAGAGAGAGAGAGTTGTACAAAATGGTTTGGTGTTTTGCTAAAAAATGCAAAAAACGGTTTTGCTCCTTTGCCTGCAAGAGAACAGGATGCTGTTGATGTTGAGTTGGTGGTTGATTGTTTGTGCACATAATGTAGGTATGAATATGAAATAGATGGTAATTCTTTGACTATTGGAAATACCCTGCCTCCTCTTCTTCTCCACTTCGGTTATGCCTGTTTGATGTGCTTTAAAAAAAAAGTCGCACGCCGAACTAACCGCTGCTGTGGATTGCATTTTCTAGCCTGCTTTGTTTACTTAAAAGCACAAGTCTTGATTTGAGCTGTGGCTTGGCTATGCAGTGTGTTTTATTTTTAGCAGCGTTACGATACTTATGAAGAAGCGCTTTATGGAAACTGGCCAGATATATGTACGTGCCTCGTTTTAATGTCCGTCCAACTGGAATGTTATGTCCATTGTTTGCGTGTAAAATTCAACTGCTCTACTACTACCACTACTACAATTACTACTACTCCTACAACTACTATTGCTGTACGATGTTCATGAAGTTTGCAATAAAGGTGCATTTTTACTTCACACGCACGCATTAAGAGAAAGAAGTTGCAGAAAATCAGTTTCTTAGTACTTGCCCTAAGAAGATAATAATCTCTTCTGGAGAGAAAAAAAAGTTCCAAGAGGAAGAAAAGGAACATAAGAATTGAAAAAAGAAGAGGAACGTGAATGAGACAACCAAAGTCTTCCAAATAAAGCATATGAAAGCATCGCTGTGAAATAGGGAAATCTCGTCTTTTTCTTCGGAATAGTCTAAGAATGAAGAAAATGCCTTGAAAAAGTAAGAATGATCTGCGTCAGCACTACTACCACAGGACGGCTTGACCAAGAAATTAAGCTGGTTAGAAACGTTAGCATTAATATGCGTTTGCAATATTTCATCTTAGGAAAAGCATTCTTGTGGCTCTTTGAACTTAATATTATTCAAATGGAGTGTCTTTTAATTCAAACACTTGAACAAGAGAGGAAGACGTACATACATTCGGTAATTTTTTTTTGAATAAAAAGAAAAGTGGTAGGAGCGAAACGAGGAGCTACGACTCGCTCTGAGGAGGATATTATTTTGTCCTCCTCACAGAGAGAGCGAACAAGAAGAGCGATAATAGGAGACTTTAGAAAAGAACGTGGAGAACTCTCTCTGTGTCTGTATATATGTTGCTTTGGCTTTGGCTCTGGCTCTACGTACGTGTGTGTGTGTGTGTGTGGAATGAAAGAGGAAAGAAAAAGAGAATGAAGCGAGAAGCTAGGGGAACTTCAAGTGTAGTTGTAAATGAGCATTCTAGTCAAAATATACGGTTGGACGTACAGTGTTTGTGGAACATGAGAACGGAGAAATATGAGTAGAGTTGTGGATTTCTTGGATCCCGTAGTACGAAACTATAACGTAGTTTCTTCGCAGTCGGTTCGATCGTGGTTCGCTCGTACACACGGAAATTATGTATGCTTGTGTGTGAACGGTGAATTTTTCCCTTTCCTTTTAAGCTAGGCACACGAGTAAGGCTTTTGGACGACCTAACGCTCTCGTTCGAATAAAGTGTTGTGCATTGAACGTATGTATATGATAAGAATGATGTGCGATTCTCCAAGTTTGTTATGAATGTACGTTTTTCTTTTGGACTCTGCGAAGCCACGATTGGGAAGCAAGGCAAAGGCGAAAAGCAAATGGAAAAGGAAGGGGGAACTGAGTTGTTCTGGAGAAGGTGTGTCAGTCGCAGTCGCAATGATGAAAGTGAAAGGGAAGGAGCCATGGCGTAGACCCTGTCAACGGTGACAATGAAGCTTCCTCCACAAATTATAAGCTAGTTGCCCCGTGTGTCGAAATTGTTGGCAAAATTTAAGTCTCCTCTCTCTCTCCCAACAACGTTAATCATCTTTGTAGCTACCTCGAATTAGCATCCCCACCAATTCTCTTCATTGCTCTTCATAGCTCTTCGAGGTGTCCCTCTCCAATAATGTGCTCCTTCCGAACACCACACAACGAGCTCGCGCGCGGTGACCACAGAACAAAAAGAGCAAACCCTCCATTTTAACTGCAAAAGTTTGGGCTCCTTCAAGTTTTTCTAATTCATTAATAATAAAGTAGCAACAGCACGGAGCACTTATTTCAAATGCAGTCTACCAATTTCTAGGCATTACCACACAATTTATATATCTATTTTTTTCACGATTACACTCGTTCCAAGCAATTTTCCCAAGTCGCCAAGTGTTGTTGTGTGCCGTGCGTGTGAGAGTATGCAGTCCGATTCTCTTCCTCCATTATGTATGTAATCTCAAGAGAAGATTATGCAACAGTAATTGTTTTAAAAAAATGAAATTTCTAAAATGAAGTGAGAAAGAGCACGTTGCCTCATCATCATAATCACGGTGACTTCAATCAACTTAACGAGACCTCTTTCACTTATCTACCCTCTCCCCTTTTCTACCAAAATTATTTCACTCTCGTTATCCATTCACATTAAAAAAGGAAGTGATTCGTCTAAGAGGAGTGCAGGGATAAAAGCAGTGTATGTGCCCACTCTCCTCCCCGTTTTAATAGTTGAAATCTGATGAAATGTTTTGCCAGTGAATAATGAACTGGTGATATCCCCAAACAAAAAATCCTGATCGCATGTGGTGGAGTTAAGGGTGGGTGATGGCTCAACATGGGCATCTATTCGTCAAAAAAACTTTCCACAAGCCCACATACTGCCATCACTGCACCGACATGCTATGGGGTCTCATCCAGCAAGGACACACTTGTGAAGGTAAGAACGAAATGCTTTTACTCACAATCTCAATTTTTGAATGAGCTAGCTCATCTGTTGTGAAACCGATTGCATTACATACTAATAGCGCAACATAAACACGACATCGTGTATCACTCTCACTTAGGTACACATGGGTATCTTCTTCCTCAAACATTTCATTTATTTGCGTTTCCAAACTCATCAAAATTTAATTATAATCATCATTATTAATACTATAATTCTACTACAAAGTAAATATGAACGAAATCATCCACTAGAATTTTAATGAAGGCTGATTATTATTGACTACTACTGCCAAATTGCTTACATTGCTTTTGAAAAAGTCAAACATGAGATACATTTGGATTGGAGGGATGCACGTGTAAACCAAGACAGTAAATAAATGTATGACAGTCTTTGTCCAGCCCAATTGTAGTTGTTGAATCAACGACACATTTTTGTTTGATCAACAGTATTTTGTATGTTTAAATACGAGTTGGTAACAGCAATTGCTTTCACCTTTACATTTACATACACAAAATCCTTAAAATGGACAAATCAATCACCCTAATTATAAATTCTTACGTGCCACCACGATGACTTTGCGGCTTTACTCATATTTCCTAGTCGGTGTGTACCATGTAAACGACATTCCTGAAAGGTTTCATGTTTTTAATACACCCCAGTGACAATGATATCTATTACCAATAATAGTTTTTGAATTCATTAACATTTTTGGTTACTGTAATTTGTAACGATAATGTAGCATTAATTTCATGCTGAAGTCGCAAAAAATTTAAACAATTTTTATCATATCTAAAAAAATATATATTTTTTTAAAGGTAAGACATGTTTTTGTACGAAACATTTTGCTGCTTAGGTATAATGCAAATTATTACAAGAAAATCGATTGAAAGGTTTCCCGGAAGAATTTGACTGTGTAG
>JAHZMX010005892.1:0-14284 GCA_027743895.1 Seira musarum | reverse complement strand
TTGACCCTGCCGTTAATACTTGACCTAAAATTCTGAAAAACAATAGGTGTCGTCCTCAGTACGCAAGGAACCTTTGTTCCAAATTTGAGGTCAATCGGTGACCTCTTTCGAAAGTTATCGTGTGCACGGACAGACGGACAGACGGACAGACGGACAGACGGTCACATCATTCTCAATACTAGCTTCGCAAGCTCAGCTACGTAATAACCATGTTGCTTTTCGTTGTTCATGATTTGAAAGGAGAAAAGAATGATAAAATCCTGAAGCCATTACGGGACTGGAGGGAAAATACGAAAAGAAAGGGTTTTGAATTGCATAAAGGCTACCATTTATATTGCACTGATGCTGCAAGCAAGTGAATGAGTAGCCAGATCTGTGTTTATTTTCCTCTGTTCTCTAATGGCTGGTTAAAATGTCTTCAAAGTTGCTCCAAGATATACGTACTTTTACAAGTATTTTAGTGCGTTAACAGCCCACTTACGTGGCCAAAATAGGGGAGAAAGTATGAAATTGGAGGTTTATGGTATTTGTGTACATGAGCTGCAACCCACATTGAAATGGAAGGAACTCATATCCCTTATTTTCCTTTCCACTACATACAAACTCCCTCGAATCATTTTTCTTCCTCTTTCCGCTTTTTTCGTCTTATTATCTGCTTCACAAACCAAACCAGTCTTAAACAGTCATATGTAAACAGGCAAACAAATTTTAATATAATTCTCCATGCTATTTTCCTCTTTTCTTCATGAGAACAAATATGTTCCAGTATTGTGCGTTCGTACCAAAACAATGTAAACTTTGCATTTTCTTCTATAACGAGAAGAATATATCTAGGTAGTTATGGTATGGTTGATACATTTTTCTTGCTGGCTTTTGTTCCCTCTCATATTATTATTCTAAAAATTTCGCTCTACTTCCTGTTCCTCTTCACCCCGATGAGCAAGAAAAATAGGTGACTTCACTTTCAAACCAAGTTTAAGCTTCCCGTTTTTGAGATTACATAGACACTCTGAAGGAGGAGCCACTAAAAATCTCAATATTTAGAAAGACAATGACTTGCTTTCATCCTCTCTTCCTGTCTGCATGTGTCCATTATATCACTGTTTTGTGGAAAGCATGCATGGGGTTCTACTGAATAGGGCTCAATTGTTTTTGTTAACAACACTTCTTTACTACTAGTGTCTTCAAAAATAAATTCATTCAAAACCCATAACGTTGGACCAAAACCCTTAAAAAATAAGAAAATTCATTTTGACTCCTAGGTCATCCTAAGCGTACATGAGTAATGCAGCATGCAAATATCATCTGCATGCAATTTAGTTCAGCAAGTTATAACTAAGAGAGTTTACATATTTCCTACGCTTTAATCATTTTTACTTTAATACTCGATTTCTTCTTTGAATTTAGAAGTAAAGGATAGGCTTGTGTATTCCATTATTTTTAGAAAAAAAGATATTAGCTCGGCTCTTTGAGGATGATGCGAGAGAACGTGCCTGTGAGAACGATTACGATATTTTTTCATGCTAAAAATACCTAATTTTATTCCAGAACTTGTCCCTTTTTTCTGGTAAGGCAGGATGAAATTAGGCGAGTGGGATAGTGCAGTGTACATATAGCATCTGATTTCATCTTTTCGTTACTGCCACACGTTCATACTTTTTGATCCTTCTTTTCCCTTTTGGTAATAGAAAATAATCTGCATCTGTTCGTAGTGAAACGCCTTTTGAATTTTCATTATAACGAAACTGGATCCTCAAAAAAGAAATAAGACTAACTAAGTAGAGCTGTCTACAGGGAAATTTTAGCCATCAATACTCTCTAATTCATGTAAATGCCCGGAATAAGGTATTACGATGAATTTGCATTAATCGCAGATTAAGTGAAGTAACCCTTTGCATCACTCTCCATTTGCTACTCTCCTTGGTTCAGTTCACCAATGAATGCATGCATAAATGAATAAAATGAGATCATGAGAACACCCACAGAGATTCCCTAACAAACATCTCATTCTAGATGGATAGTACTTTTGTCTTGAAAGCCTTCTTTTAAAATTTAAATACGTCGTTGATTATTCCTGATCCATAAATATTTCTGATGCATTAATGTTTTATGTAGTGTCTCATCTTACCCCAAGTCGTAGAAAAAGAGTGACAGTGACTACTTTTATTTTTTTGCCACGTGCTCGCATGAGTACTTATAAATAGCTAAAGTAGGTGTTTTGAATACACATTTTATGCAACACTCATGCCTTAATGCTCTCAATTTGTGCTGTCTTTGTTAACCAAAGGTCCTTTCGTTTTGTTGATGAAACATCAAATTACGTCAACCTCCTACGCATTTCTATTCTTAACTATGTCGGAAGTTTATACACAATTTATGTGACATACCTCTTACTTTCCTCAAAATAATGTGTTTATTCTTTGCCATTTTATTCAAAAAGAGAGGTGACCTAAAGAATTTGTCATTCCAACCCTGCAGAGATGACTACTAATGAATGAAAGGAATTAATGAGCTCAATTCAGAACCTCGTTTTGAGAACAAATTAGTAAGAACAATATGCATAATTGGATGAAAATCTCAACCCCCTTTCTCTTTTCCTTTCGAGTCGAGTCGGTTACGGTTACATTTAAACTACACCGATACACCAATTAAACGAAGCATGATCTTGTCAACAAGTCTTTAGAAACTGCGAGCATATATTACTCGCAGTATTGTTACTTTGTAATAATACTGGTATTATTGTAAAATGACAAACTACATAGAACTTCATATTATTATACTTCCTGGTATGAATGAAAATAGACAAAATGTATGAATTGCTGGATTTGTTAACAAAAATCTTGAATGTAGTAAGTATTTTATACATGTTCGACTGAATCAATTGAAACAATTTCAATTTACTTTTCATCTGAAAGGTAAAGAAAAGTGTTTAGGGCTCAAATGTCAAACGAAATGGGTGAGGATTTATAACGAGCTCTGAAGAAATTCTCACCAGAGCGTCCTAATGATATTATCGTTCACTGAATGAGAAAAATAGCGCGTAGTGTGTGAAGCAGAGCAAGAGATATGCCATGACCGAATTGAAAACTGGGGTTAAAGGACTTTTACAATCAGGCTGGAGCCCTTTCTTTTCGTTTCGCTTTGGCATTCATTCTTGATCTACGTAGGTAGTTAGAAATATGTATACAATATCTACTATACCATATTCATAAGTATGTATGTATATCGTATCAATAACAAAAACATTGTCTCCAAAGACACTCTATAAATCTCAGTAAATCAAAATTATATTGGTAAGTTCGTCCAGAGAACATGTAAAGGTAAGGGATTCCCTCAATAATTCCTATTCATTGGAAAGAATTTACTATGCTTGTAAACATGCAAATACGAACTGCAAAAAAATATAACTTCTTGGCACGCAGGGTTTTTCGTTCTTTTCATCCTTTTATTCCCCTCTCCCAAAACTAGTTTGTCTAGCTCAAGTCCAGGTCGGTTTTCTCGCCTGCAACTACTATTAGGTACAGCGCAAAAGTAGATATTCCCTACTCTGTGTGAATAGTGAATACTACATTTTTTGGCTTCTCCTTTTTCTCCAAGAAGCTTTTTATTTTCCCTTTAACTGTCTTGTCAATTGCAGCTGGGAAACTTGCCTGATTTATTGGGTGCCAAAAATTGTTGTTCAATATCGTTTTTATAACTAATTGAAATAACTTTCGCTTTGGTTGTATGCACACCCATATATTTCTTCCTGTCTTCGTTTGGTGCAAGCATAGCACATCGGGCCAAAAAGTTTTTTTTCGTCTGGGGCAAACAGTTTTGGTCCAAAATAACGTGTTTTTCAGTTTTCACCAAAAACGAAGAAAATGGTTAGTTTCCTTCTTTAGTTGATTTCCTGGGTACACAATACATAAACTATGTATATAGAGATATTCATTTTTTTCTGGGTATGCAGTAGTAGTAGTGGTAGGAGCAGTAGTGCAGAGATATCGCTCGACATGTTCAAAAGCATTTGGAAGTGATATGGAAAAGCCGATAAACGTTTCAATTAAACACTGTTACACAACGTTCATCTCCCACTTTCACACAATCACAATCACTCTGTTGGCTTTGAAGTGGAAATAAAGACGATATCAAAAAATTATCAGAGGATTCCTATCATCATCATCATCATCAACATCACCATCGTCATCATTAATATATTACAATGGAAAGCAAGAAGCTTTCACCTTTCAAACAGACTTTCACTTCAATACACACAAAAGGAATGGTAGTGAGCATTCGCTAATGGAAAATCAAATAAAGTGAGGATACATTTCTTCATTACTAAATTTACTTTTTTTTCTTGGCAGTACATATAAGTAGTAGTACGTGCACTGCAAGCTACTACAAAAGAATTGACGAATGCTCTAAAACTTTTCAATATTTTCCCTACAAACAATGACTTACTTAGATTGAGTGAGAATAAAAGCCTATTGTTTGCCACGTATGAAAAGAGATTTTCACTCTTCACGATTCTCTATTTTGTGTGAAGAAAGAGAATACTTCCAAGTTGAGCTAGAGCGAGATAGAGTAGAAAAAAGTTGTTGCAAAATATAAGGTATCTTTATATCAACACAAAGAAGTGTTGCGTTCCAAGAATATGGCTTCCACTATGACTCTCGACTCTCATTCCACTTCGACTTTTGCAGGAGTCGACATGGGGATATGAAGGTATCTAAGAATTGATATGCATGTTACATAGGTCTTAACTGTCAAAAGGCTTTGTCTTTAGTCTCCCTTACCCTTTTATAGTTTGAAGATCATCAAAAAACTTCTTTTGCTTTCTCAAAAGCAGAAGTGAGAAGACATGACAATGGTGATGACGATGATGATGGTTATGATGATAACTGTACTTGATGGGAGAAAGTGAGTGTGATGTGTCGGTGACATACAAGATGTTACACACTCAGAGAGAATCATTCGAGTTGTCTAATGCATAAAAAGAGTGATTTGCATGCTACTCCTTGATTCGCCTTTTCTATCAATTTTGAATTTCCATCTTCGAAAGAAACGGAGTATGTACATTTGTTTCGTACAAAACCCTTCACTAACATATTCCTAGAGCATCATCGTCATCATCGTTCCGCTTTCTCGTTTTCAATCCACTTTTGATGACATCCGACAGAGACGCGGTTTTTTCACAAACAATTATTGACTATTGTTTGTATACAATTAACCCTTCAACTTTCAAACGGGAAATTAAACGGAAATTCATTGAGAGGAAGCATCAAAATCTCTAGAAAGTATTCAATTCAAAGAAGTTTCAAATCATCCCTGCTATTCTCTTGATGTGCATACTAGTCGAAGCAGTTCCTTCCACCCAGAGAAATCTATTATAATGCATGGTTAACTCTCATGAAAAGGAAAAACGAAAAGAAGGTTTTTTTCATTGAAACAAGACGAAGTTCATTCCCAACTTTGGAAAGCAGAGGAGAAAATGTGAAGATGTAGTTACATTTTTGTCGCTTTCATCATTTAACCATGCATCATTTCTTTTTCTGCATAAAAGCTCAATCTCACGCGGAATGAACTTGGAATAAAAAAAAGCTGTGAGAATCTTTGAGAGAAACTTTCCCTTTTGCAAATATCGACATTTGGCATGGAACGTCATTGCCACAGCTTAACCTTTTTAGAAAGCTTTAATGCATTTTTAGAAGTGTGAAATGCCTGTTTTCTGTCATCGTCTCATCCTCCCTTGTGCGTAGTGCTAGTACCAGCATGCAGATGCTGATGAAGTTGAGTATAAAAGTTGATGAATAAGAAAGATAAAAAGGAAAATGAAACTAGGAAGCAATGATGCAAACAAGAAAACTGGGAACAATCATTTCAACTTTATATCATTATACAAGTTTTTTTCTCTCTCTTCCTTTTTCACCATTACTTTTCATTCAGTCATCTTCCTCACTCTTTTTTTCCCAAAGAAATTAGAGACTTCTTTTTTCCCTTTCTTGGAATAATGGGAGTACACCATCTGTCAAATATAATGGACAGAGACATCAAGTTAAAGGAGATTGAGAGGCGAAAAACTCGGGAAATGAAATCAAACGACAAATAATGATATAGCCTTTTTGTATTACGAACATATCCTCCTTTCTTTATTTATATTGCTTTTCAATCATTCACAATTTCTTTTTTCTTCGTGACATTTCTCCAAAAACTTAATATAGTTTACTCTGATTGATGACCAAGTTACTTTCCTATTTTTCTCGCGATTCATTTATAGGTAATCAGAAGAGAAAATTGGGAAAATGGAAAGAGCTTGTTCTTTTTTGAGAAACCGAGACGCTTCTGATGTGTTTCCCTGTCTTCAACATCTTTTTGACTCAATCTTCCTCATATTTATTTGGTGTACAATACTTACAATAAAGGGGAAAGAATCGTAATCATATCATCATCGTCGTCATCATTGGACAAAGAACAAGTGACATGTCAAAAATTACGATTTCATATCTGTCATTTTTCCTTTCCATCTTAATATTTGGGAACGAGCAAAAAAAATATCCATTCTTTAAACTTTATAAAGCCATTTATATACCAAGAAGAAAATTGAACAGTAAAATAATAACCTGGAAGGGGGAAAAAATTGTGCTGACGGGAGTGTTCCATCAGATTTTCTAATGTTACGGATGAGCTAGTTCGTTGTCGCTAAGCAGAAAACTAGTTTCCATATATTTCTTTTCGCTACGCTTTTACCCATTCAGGCAGTCATATTCATATTCAACCCTTTTATATCTCGTCTTCTACGGAAAAAAAAGAAGAAATTATGAGTGGATGGAAAAATACAGGGAATTACTTGACATTCCCGTTAGTTTCATTGTCAAGGTAGACATGATATAAATGAGAAGCTTGAAGCTATTGTGTTGAAGCATGCGACAGAAATGAGCTTATCGGATCTCAAAGAAGTGACATGAACGGAATGAGATAAAAAATATTTTTTACGAAGGTAAGAAATCTTTGGATATTTTTTTCGTAGTTTTCCTCTTGGTAAAGCTGAACGTAACAATGGATCAGTGAGTGTATGAAAGAAAGCAATGTTGTATTTACAATAGCTTCCCTTTATTTTCCTTCAGGTAGTATTTTTCTTCAATACAAAGAAATATACAGCTATTAACGTAATCAAAACGCGTTACCCCGTCTACGATTTTTTTAGGTGGCACACTAAAACGTTAACTAAAATAACTCTGAATCTCAATCAGTACCTCCCCTCCCCTCAGCGCCTCCAGTAATTTGCTTTGGTAATGTGGCTGTTTTGCACATTATTATGCATTTTCATTTGAGGAAACTCACCATGAAAAATGTGATTAGTGATGAGGAGTTGGTAGTAGGTTAGAGCGGAGACGAGGGTGAGGGATGTCAAAAGACAAGCTCACTTTTTCCCTTTTAGTTACACCTTACTGAATCTCTACGTTGTAAAGACGAAGATGGGGAATCTGAGATCTCAAAATGCTACCGCTATGCATATTTCTTTCCGCTAGGAATCTCTTCTGGCTTACCGTATCATCATTTTTATCTCCATTTTGAGCTATATCATTCTTCTTTTTTTTCCATCTCGTCAAAACGCTTTCACAGAATTACCATCAAGATCTATTCCCCACATCATTTACATTTTATTTTGCCTCTTGTATCATCATCAACATCACCATCATTTTTTTTTTCCGGAGGCACACAATTTTCCTGTTATCATGGTAATGTGCCCTCACGGAAACAAAGAATATACGAAGAATTTGATTTTCCATCCAACCAAACACCGAACCACAAAATGAGCCTTTGCTCATATCAACTGTAGCTTTGCGTCATTGTTTTAACTTCAACTCATTCTTTTCTCATCATTTCCCCTACGAATTTTACTTTCTCGTTTAATGTAATGCATCTCATCAACGTAATAATAATGCGTGAAATAACTAATAATTCTTTCCTTTTCTTTTTTTTTGACCAAACTCTCACTCAAATTTCAATTCTAGTGAAAGCAGACAACGCTTCTCATCTCAGTGAATATTTTTCCAGTCATGATGGTAGTAATGATAATAATAAGAGTAATGGGTCATTTTTTATATACGTGCATTCCATCTATTATTTCTCTCCACAGGACGGAGGTAGGTGGCATAATGCAATAATGGGAACCTGCTCAGCCATATGACTCCAATTTTTTCCCACCTGGTTCTTGTTCATCCTTCCCTATTATCAAATTACATTTGTGAAAGCAAATAAATTATAATGGGAAGAGAGATAGAGGGAGAATGTGAGTGGGTTCAAGGAAATTATAGAAAACAAGGTGGTTGCGTTGTGCCTGGGCTCCCACACAACTCATTTTTTTCTGCGTTGTATCTACAGGTAACATAGATCATGAGAAAGAATGAGTCCAACGAAATCTGTAATGAAAGAGGATACCGGTTCTTGCAACCAATACACATTTCCTCTTTCATACTCCGACTCCTTTCCACATACAAAAAGCTATTATACTGGAGAGGTTACGAACTTCTGATGGATTTATAGGAGGGAAAGATCATCATTATGAATGATGCTGAACGTTTTGTGTTTCGCCTCATGAGTGTGGAATAACATTCCTTGTTCCACTACATAAAAAGCCATGCGTTTTTTTTTCTGTTACACTTTCCCCCGGCATTTTCTCAGTAATCTCTTATGTCATGCATAATTTCAGATAATGGCATCAAAATTAAAATATAATGAGGAGCATGTTATGTCCGTCGTCCCAGAAAAAAATGTATGTAAGCCAAATGAATATGGTTTGCCGTCTGTTTCATCCACCCACAAATTTTTCCCAGTCTCCACTCTCGAATTATAATGTCCCAATGGACGAGTTTAGCGGGAAATCACACGACAAAACCGTGACAGAACTGACGGGGAAATTATAATCACGTCGGAATAGTCACCTGAGGTTGCGGTTTTATGACCCACAGGAATGTGCTCCATCACTAAAAAGTTTTAATTAAATCCCTTGAGTACCATGCCACAAGTACTTATGCACCGAACAACAGTTGTTTGCTTAAAGGGAGACAGTGGATGAGAGATAAAAAAAGCTCAGACAGCGAGAGACCTAAAGAAAGAACAGGAGAAGAGAGCCGAGAGGGCTAGGCATGGGATGCACTCGAATAAAGTAAAGAGACAGAGAGAAAAGAACTACGAAAAAATCCCATATATCCTTACATGCATGAATAGTTTTGCTCGTAAAATGAAACGTGCAAAATTTATTTCAATAATAGTAGACCGGCAAAAAAATATAGGCACCAAAAAGGAATATTATTGTTGGAGTGTATGGTTCACTGCCACAGTTTTTATGGAACTTATCAACATCTTATCCAGTATATGGACATCGTGCCTTCATTGCAAAAAATAGATTGCTTTGATTGCTGAGTTCACAATATTCTGTTGGCATGGATAACGACTTTACAAGATTTTTTTTACATAAAAAGACAACATAATCTATTTGAAAAAGATAAAATAAAGTAAACTTGCTCCAGCTCTATGGTAAATATGGCTAACTGGAATGTTTTATGCTCTCACAAAATATATTCTGAATTTCAAGTGTCCCTGAGTCTAAAAAGCAACGATTTCAAGCCAAGCAAGCCAAGATTAATATAACTTTGTGCCTTTGGAAAATAGTAAGTAAAACTAAGGAATTAATCAAAAGCATTTTCAGTTTCCACATCAGTAAATCTTCCCATAACTTCAAGCAATACTACCAACTTAGGGGCACTTGCAATTTACTCCAGCAGCAGAGAAAAAACTCTCAAATAGTGTATCCAAGGACGACTACAATACTTAATGTAACTAATAGAGTTCCGAGATGATTTGAATAGAAATCATTTCTTTAGGGAAAGAAGCACACAGAAAAGAATGATGCGACGTAGTTATTAGAAATGGTATGTTCCATACCGTTATATTGTAAACTGTGGACGGATAGAGACACCATAAATAAGACGACTTCAATTGCAAAAATAAGTTGCTTCAGTGAGCAACTGTTTCTGTTGAGGGGTTGTGTGACCAAGCCGTTACAGAACAATCAGTATGAAAGCTTGCCGTTGCTTTTAGTGAAACCAACTTATTCACTTTTAATGCAAACAAATGGAAATAGAAAATTTTAAAAAAGCACAATGTCTCTCTAATGATGTTCATTGTTCATCGTGTTCAACAAACAAACTAGGTAACTTCTGAAATAGATTTATCCGAGAAGTAAGTTTACTAAAGTATGTACCTTTTTGGATGGATATATCTGATACTGAGAAGTAAATTTAACAGGCACCTTGAATGGAAGTTAATTATTGGACCTTGTCTGATGGATTGAATTCAGCCTAGTACATTAGTAAATCCGTTTATCATTAAATCATTTTGGAGTTGAGCATGTTTAACAAACTTTTCGTCCAGTTGCACATTTACATCCGCATAATAAGCACGCCCCGAACGTTTTTACTCATTATTACCTGGTCTCATTTCATATCGCCCTGGTTGTAATCTATTACGTAAAAATCTTATTATTTCAACTGGTGCTTTAAAGAATAAATATTTTTGTTGAGGTGTCTTTATCCCTGAGATCCCTGAGTGGGATAGCAAAGCAATTGGTTTCCATTGAAACGGTAAGTAAAGTCATTAATATATAAAAACAAAGTTTCACGACTTATGTCAAAAATTCTGAAGATTCAAAAACGAGTCATTTAAATCTTGGTTCAATTTTTGCAGCGTTTAGAATGAGAAAAAACAAATACCTTTAGTACCACATCTATAGTCTGTGCCAGAGAGGAAGGTGTTAGTGCTTAAAATCCAGCCAACATTTTGATGTCCTCAAACTAAACCATTTTCATATCTGATGCGTAGGGGCATTGCGAGAATGATTAGCAACCTCCTGTGCTATTCAAAAACGGGTTCGGGCTGTTCACCAATTTCGACAAATTCGGCTTCTCGAGCATATTATTACAATGCATTCCTTGTTAGTTTGATCGGTTTCACCATACAAGTTGATTCAAGGAACAGTACGTATCTGTAGTTACGGAAAGTTTTAATGGTCACAAGTCGCTTTACCTGAAATGTCATTTAAACATTTATACCACGAAAGAATGGCTTCGAAGATTACATTTCCATTGAAGTCAGTATTGACATGTTTTGATTCTATCAAGGTGACTTCTCTGATTCCCATCACTTCCTGATGCTTTCTCTTTCACTCGATGATGATGACGACAACGAGTTAGGGGCGAGGAAGCAAAAGGAACCAGCCAACTTTGCTTGTGTGCATCTGACAGGAATCGAAATTTTTTTTTGTGCCTCACAGGTCAGCCAGCCACAAGCACACGGACGGAGAAGAGAGATGACGTCGAAGTTTATTTTCCTCTTTTATCAAAGTGAACCAAAGAATGAAAGTTGAATAAACCAATTCTTGTTGAGACGATCTTTCTCCACAAAAAACATTCTCATGCTGGGCCGAGAGTGGAGAACGGGTCACTTTTTATGTGTTCTTACTTGAACAACTTCATATATCCTCCAAGCGTCACCGCGATACCTTACTCACTTGAAAAACTTTTTGATATGCTTAAGTAGTGTGAACATGCATCAGAGAGTTCGGAACGCACACCTGCAGTTGTTGTTACACTTTCCCATCTTTTTAAAAGCTCTATGACCAAAGCCCCAAACGGGCAATATACTATTTTTTTATGAAATCCCTTGTATGAATATAGCTAAAATGAAAATTCATTATGCTCGTAGTGGTTACATCATTTCTGGGAGAGTTTTTCATAAAAGTATCTGGTAGCACTGGTAGTAGTTGTTCAGTTCAAAGAAATGGAAAAAGTCTTGTAAGTAATAAGTTTTTTAACTTTTCCCTTCCGATTTCAAGTAACCTGTTTTCTCGTTATTGGTATCATGGAAAATCTTGAACGAGCATGGAGGCTTGTGCCACCTACACGCCAAAGTCGAGCAAAAAGATTGTGGATACCTTGGTGTGATTCCTGGATTCCGCCATGTCACATTTTCTTTTATGCAGTTGAGCTTTCTAGGAAATCATGCAATTTAGAGTTTGACTGCTCACCCATACTCTTTTAAATAGTTTCCAGCGATATTCTGTCTGTCTACAACAGACACTTTGCGAAGCAAGAAAGAATACGTTTCGTTGATTAAATTGACAGTGGTACCAGTGCCAGGACTTGTTTACATACGACTACACACAGTAACTAATATATACTGCATCCGTGTTTTGTCTTTTCCTTCTTTCATTCTTCGGTGGCACCTTTGCATATATGCATATTCAATTTTCGTGATTTCCTCATCAGTCACAATACAAGAACATTTGGTGTGGGCTTTTCTAGATATGCTCCACATCTAAGTTGACTAAAGCAAATGAATTTACTCTATTGTTGAAATGCAGATCTTAAGTACAATGTATTGGTAGAACATTACAGAACTACATTTATTAGGTCGTCGGCACTTTATGGAAATTAATGAGTAGCCATAATCTCATTACAGACCAATATAGCATTATGAAATAATCCAATCTGGACATGACATGATATCCCAACGAGTGATGTCTTACAAGATTTGTTATATAATTATGATAAGCTTAGGGTATTTTTCTGCAAAATCCTATTAGAATTTCTTAATATTTTTGGTGGTTACTAGGAATACTATTTTATGACATTGCCCCAAAGGAAGCTAGATCAAATTCTTATGAAATCAACAACAATCGTTATGTCTAAAAGGAAAGTAAGAAGGGCCATTAAAGACCCGTGAATTCATTTTTGGTGTTATGCTACGAGCAAAAAACTAACAATAAGTGCATAACAGAATCGTCGTATTCGTTTCAAGCCTTATTACAGATCCTTATTGTAAAAGTTTATATTAGGACCGACCTCTTTTGCGTCACGATGATGACATAAGTAACATTCAGGTGCTTCTATTTTAAACATTCTATTAATACAATAAGATAAGAAATGTGTACGTCGATAAGGAAGCAAAACTTTTGTTATTTCACCCTTACAGAAATATCCTTACGTAATTTCTCCGAAACGTGGGTGTTTATGCATCACGAATGTAAACAAAACACTGGCTGTTTTGCATGCATACACAATCCTGAAAACACGCCATCAACTGAAATAGTCATCATCATATCTGAACTTTTTTTCCTTATTTTTTTTTATTTTTATCAACTGATTCTGGGTTACATGCTTATCTGTTCATGCTTACGTGACCGTAGCAAATTACCCCGTTCTCTGTTACAAAACATATCTTCCGCTGATAAACTTCTGAATTTTTGTGTAGCTTCAAGCGAGAACAAACAATTTTCAAATGATTGGTTCATAAAAGTCCATGGACGACAAAACTTGAAATAAATAAACACTTTTCTCTATGCCTCTTCAGCCTCATTCAAACTTTTTCCTTCCGTGCGACATGAATAGATTACACCCATGATTGCATAAAATCTACCACAAAAACCATCTAAAGTATTACAAAATTTGGTGGCAGGAGTGGTAGCCTTGCTTCTCCACAGAAATTTATATTCTTTTGGTTTGAGAGGATCAGTTAAGCAAAAACAAAATAATTTTATATTATTCCCCCTTGTTCATTGCAAATGGAGTGTGTGGAAACAGGAAAAGATTGAAACCTCCTGCTGTTCTTTCCCTTTCCATGGGATAAAGTGAAAGTATGGGAGTGACAATGTTTTCTCTCTTTGGCAACGATTGTTCCCTTTCTCTCTCTCTCTTTCGTTCTTTCTTTCTCTGCTGATGGCAACATCATCTCATCTCTCGGCTCAACTAACTTTTTTTTCTCCCTTGTTTCCACATTCAAAATCATGTTCACCATTTTCCTTCAATCTCCTTAAGATATTTTACATGCGAGTCAAGAGTCGATTCCAAAAAATAAAACGGGAAAATGCAATCTTTGGCAGATATCCACTTTTAACTCCAACTCCACTAATGCTTGTCACAGTCACAAGCTAGAGGTACTTATTATTATTACTACGCATCAAGTTCATGTGTGTTTTGTATGAATGTGTGTGTGTGTGTGTGCGGTTGTTTTTCGGTGATTGTCGTGGTTTTCCACAGGAGGGAGGAAGAAGAAGGTAAGAATGGGGGATCATTGAGAGAAACTTAGCACTTCACTCGGTTGAGTGCATGTTCTTACAAGTTTGTAGTGAAGCTGGCCATGTCTCACATAGCCAGATATCACTACATATCATTCATTATGTAAATTAGACCTTTTTCATCTATTGGAAAAGGAGCATGGAATAGGGAATAACTAAAAG
>JAHZMX010005891.1:0-10141 GCA_027743895.1 Seira musarum | reverse complement strand
AAAACCATAATCGTTCGAGTTGAATTAAGGTCATCCCCCGAATCCTAAATCTTTCTGAAAATAAATCCGTTGCAATATGGGAACCGGAGGAGATCATGTCCACCGTCACCTCATTCTCTCCTCACAAGTTGGACCGTTGAATGAATATATTGGAAAATGGGGAAAATACCATTACATTAGTTTTGTGTGATCTTCGCTTGAAAATCTTTGGAAATGTATTTAGGACATTAGTTCAAAATAAGTTGTAAAAATCACTACGGCTTATAGATGCTTAGAAATGCGAATTCCGTTGTAAATATATCTCCTAGCTTGTTTGTCCTCACAATTTATGAATTAAAAGAATTCACCAAAAACAAGAGAAAGTAATATTATCGTACACTTTATTTCTCCTAAAACTATCTCTACTTCGAGACTAAATTAAAATTATCACTTGAGACCCTTTCAAGTTATCTATTTAACTCTAGATCGTTTCGCGACCAATTCTAAATCAATAAATAAAAATTGCAGTAATCTCAAGTTGCAATAATTCTGTCTCTGTGGACAATCCCACAGTATTACGATTGCAATAATGACCTCGTCTCTCCTAGGTCTTAGTCTTACATCAGACTGCTTTACCAAAATAGCCTAATCTATTCTAGTAAACTACATCTTAAATTTACTCTATGACTATTTCTAAATGTATTGTATACTAAAATTATCCTATGCCTAAATCATACCTAGCATGTATCAGTCCTCAGCCCTCAAGAGGAATCATCAATCATTACATTATTATAAGGACACCTCAATTAATTAATAAAATCAATATTCTTACTCAAAATCATATCTAAATCAAACCTAAGGAAAGTTCTACAAATTCTAACATAAGTTTGTGAATCATTTACTTATCTAAAACTGACATATTCGCAGAGTAATAAAACAATTTATTTCAATCACACTAATAAACAAGCTATGTAAATGGGCTTACACACTTAATTATCTTATCTACTTTGGCACACATTTTCATGAATCTTTAATCCGGATTCTAGGTACTTCAAAAGGTTACATATTTTTAAAAAGACCAGTATAATTTGGGATGATATGACTCCATATGGCCCATCAGATCCTTCACGTTATCGAAGTGTGGCGGTTTTACTGGGATACATAAAATGAAAGTGTTCCTTTCTTCAGGAGACGTATCCTTGGTAATTTCGAAATTTCTCTCGACACTTTCCAAGCTTCTCCCCAGTGAGATTTTCCTTCCATTTTTTTCCACCGCCTTCCGTTTTTCTCTGTATTCGGCGAACTCTTCATCACTCATTTTAGCTATTTTTATTGTATTTGAACTTGAGAGAATTGTCTGAAACGAATCTATTCTCTGCCTTATTCCATTTCCATTTATTTCCTATACCAGAGTCGAAATCTTATCTTTTCTTTTTCTCTTTCCTCTTTCGTTTCCGGTTTCTTATATTTGGTCTTGTATCCCTTACGTTAGACCCTATTGGAATAATGAAAGTTAAAACAATTTAGAATTTAATTATAGCTTAATTTCATCGAAGCTCTTATGATTGAATTCGGATGAACCTTATTCTATGCTTGTCCAGGATTTCATTGCATTTCTCTGGACCCTGTTCCTTCATTCTTTTCATTTTCTCACTTGCTTTCCTCAATTTCTCTTTGTACTTCTCGGAATTCTCTTTTCGCCGCCTCCTACTAGATTCCCTTCGCTTTTCTAGAATTTCTTCATCTCGGGTGCGCTTCAGCGTGGACTGGGAGTCATTTCCGGTGCCGCTTTTCGAATGTTGGTCATCTTCTTCCCTTAACTTCGCCAATCTTTCACGACTCGCTTCTCTTCTTTTTTGAAGATATTACTGCCGTTGTTCCGCCGTCATTTTTGCCCGTCGTTCTCTGGCCATTGCTGCTTTTGCTTTACGTCTTTGAGCGGGTGTGGCGTATTTCGGACGTCGACCACCTTTCCGTCGAGGTTCCGGTTTCTCAATGATGAAGACTTTGTGTCCTTTTTTAACATGAATCACATTTCCTAAAGAACATGAGTGAGATAGTCCGAACTCTTCCTTCGTCTTCGTCTCGTCCTTGGGAGATTTCAAAACATCATCAGTATCAGTGCCATCTCCCAAGGGGTCCTTGGTGGAGTCCAAATCAAAAGGAAAAGTGTCTTCGTGTTCCTCATTTTTAACGACCTCCCATTCAGGTTTTAATGACCTCGAAGCCATTTCGGAATTCCAGAATGAACTATAATTTGATAAATAAACCTGTGTCTATGATCATAATAATAAGCACACCCAAATTCTTTAACATTTAACCAAATTAATAAAATTACAATAAAAAAAATTATGAGAATTTGATAGAGCTTTGTAAGCTTACCGTACTAAATAATGTTGGACAGTAGAAACAGATATTTTTTTACTGGTCACATTTTTGTGTTTCTGTTAGTCAAAGTCGAGAATGTGAAGCTTTGTTGAGTCTTCAAGTTTCAATTGCAATTACGAACAACGAACAAGAGCAGTTATGTTATCACATATGAACTATAATTTTTAGATGAATGATGAATCCAATTTTTTACGTGTGTTCCCAAAGTTAAGCTGAAAGCTTGTGAACTTTTTTTCAATGCTCATGTGATTTGGGATCACTTGTTTCAGAGTCGCTGAAAAGCACACTACATGCTCGTTTTCAATTACACGCTTGTTTGTTACGATTATATTAAGCATCAGTAAGTCATTCTAAGTAAGAAAATATTTTTATAAGATAAATTGGTATGAAAATATGTTATCGAAGTTATAAAAAGTAGTGTGTTTACCACTACTTCTCCAGTCCTTTATCAAACACATACAAGTTCTGGATTCAGCTCCACCTTAGCTTCTTACTGCTTTATTATTTCGCAGATTTACTTACACAATAAAACGGTAGGAGAACTGCCAGTCTATCTATAGCAGAAATGTGAACGTAAACTCTATCAAAGAAACGAAAGCCAGTCAGTAAATTTGAAAACATAAATTAGAGACTTACTATTGGTAACCAGAGTTTCCTAACCACAACGCCAAGGTCTGTCGTTCGATTAGAGGATCTTTAACGGTCGTATCATCTAAAATTAACATCTTCAAAAATTGCGGACTGAGGTGGTAGTCCGTATTATCAAACACGCCAATTAATATATTCCAGACATCCCGACGACTGTTGTTGAACATTTTAGAATCAGGAAAAACATTGATTTGCACCACATTTTGCCAAGGTTTGATGCTATTAGAGAATTGCTTCTGTCTTATGGGAATGCAATCTTCATACGAGTTTGCATAAACTCTATAGAATAGATGTGTGTGGTACTACCTTCCTGTGTTGTTGTACTCACTAAAAGACATATTCTTGTTAGATACCAAGTAATGTCTTGGTGGAGATGGTCGTCGAGAGTCGAGAAAACCCGACCGCTTGCGTTTGGTTTTGTTTCGGTTTTCGACCAAAACGTACTGACGCAAAAACGACTGGGATTGCAAAGGGACCCAAATTTATCTTCCTAAAGTTGGTTATGTGAATCAAACGATTCTTTCCAGGTTGCTTTAGAAAGAAGTCAAAATTTACAATGCGCTCATTGTCGTACAGGGTTTTGACTGAACTGCTTACAGCTATTAGTATTAGGAAGCAACAGCAAAACATGGTTCGTAAACAAGTTTTGTTAGAGACGAACATATTGGATCTCATTTTACTTTGCAGACCGGTTTCGACAAGTACACACACAAAAAGGATATGCAAATCCCCAGATTTTCCTTCAGATTGGCAATGACCGCATTACTTTAAATCATGTGAGCTGTTTAGTTTCAAAAGAAGGAATGCATTTGACAAAAACTGGCGGCGTAAGAGTTCACCCATTAGGTTTAAAAAATAGGAAAGTTAATTACTTAACAGCATTTGTTTGAGGTAGCTATCAAGAGAATCAAATAAAGCATATCTTGGCATAAAATTTTAGCCAAATCAAACACAGTCTCAATATGGCATTGTACGATTCCTATAAGCAACATTTTGCAAAGTCTTCGTCGTTCGTGCACTTCGAAAATTTAAAAAAATATCGATTGGTGGAGCATGTTTTGAAATCCTGTATTTGTATAATGCATAATTTTTGTTATTTCGACTCATTCGTATAGAGGTGAATGTTAGTATTTAGTGTTGGCTTCTTTAGCTTCCAGATCAAAAAGGATTTAAACAAATACACAATGTGTGTATTACAGGACTTTAGTAATAGCCAATGATTCAGCCAATGATTCCTGATTTGATCGAATTTCACTCCGTTTCCTGTAAAATTGATAAAGTTTAATTTATAGAAAGATGGTTAGCGGTTTACTAGAAATATGTGAACAAACTTACATTGCTGAAGGAAGGTGCCATTTCATACGCTCCTTAATAATGCTTGCTTCTCTTGGTGTTTTAATCATATAATACTGACGCAATACAATCGGATTCAAAAATGAACCAACATTTACGTTTTGGAAATTTGTTACAATAATCAGTTAATTGAGAAACTGGCCGACGTTGACTCCGGCCCAGTGCTCAGGTAAGTCAAGGCTTAAGCAACTCCGAGTCGTTAGAAAAACCAAATAGTTTTTACTAACAAATAAAACTCACTGTTCTGCGACATATTTCCTTCATGTGTTTACTTTGCAGAATTACTTACTTCAGGCAAAATATATACAGAACAATATTATTCACTCCATCTTCAGTGAAAAAGAATTCCTTCTTAGAATACGTGTATCTGAAAATATTTTTAACATAAAATATCTTCCTAAGTTGTAGTGCAGATATGCAAATATGATACCAGAAGAGTCGTTCTGTTAATTTGTCTAAAAGCAATTAGGTGACTGTATCATATAGCATAAGGCATGGAAATGAAGTAATTGTACATGAATTTTATCGTAAGTAAAATATTTAACATTTATTTTTTTGTTTGAACTATGCAAGTAGGCACATATGTAATCAAATTTCCCCTCTCTGTATTATTTTTGCACAAGTTTTATGCTGCACTTGTACGTATTACATTGCACGGAGAACGGTATTCTGAACATTTTCAATCTCTCTTAACGCGTTTGAAGTCCAATCCATGTCCGGAAACCGCATTCCTCTTTGACATACTGTGTGCAATAAAGCTGTTAAGAGCGCTGGTGATTTAGTTGACCTTGCCTCATACACATGATCCAAATGCAAACCTATAAATGGCTTCATTGTAATGTCTTCATATATTCGATGAAAGAGCAATAAATTCGATTCAGTTCCATAAAAAATTCAAGAGCATTCTACAGATGACCGTTACGAAATTTAAAACATGCAGTTCAGCAGTTTTGTAAGGTTTTAATGGGCTTCAAATAAATGATATATTACAGAATGTCAAGATGGATCATTCAATTATGATACAATTGCGCAATTGGCTAGAACAATTATAAGACCTCAACAATTTTCCTATTTGCTGCTGTAAATTTTTTGAAAGCATTTTCGTCCAAAAATTATTGCAAGATCTCATTAAAAATAATTACAAGGCTACGAGTTTTAACATTGTGGAGACAGGGGAAAACTTGTTTTATAGGTAACTCCAACAATTTTTTTTCACTTGCTTAACTTTCAATCCAAATTGGAAAATTAAATGCACTCATGTCTAACGTGCTTATTCCCCAATCGCATTTCAAAGCCAGCAACTGCAGACAACTTAACCTTATTCATATTTTTGGAACAATAAAGTGGTATGTCTCGATGATTATTTTTATGTTAAATGTGTCTACTTTACTAGCCGTAAGTATGTTTTGTTATTAACAGGACAACATCACTAACTTTATTTCAAGCTCATCAACAAATACAATTCAATAAACTTACCTTGACTATTTTAACTTCCTTAAATGCTATCAACATGTGTTAAATAGTTGTGCATTGAGTACACGGCTCTAATTATTTCTCAAATTAAATAGCCGCGCGGCAAATAATTTTTAAAATGTTTTAGTTGTTTCCTAGTTTCATATCCCGCATCGGTTTTTATCGATGAGTAAGTTTACGCTAAGGCCTAGGGTAATTAATATTAATCTTTAGCAACAGCTTTGTCCTTGCTTGGGCTTGAAATACTAATAACGTGGATGCGTTTTACCTTAAGACCTAGATTGCATTTCATGCGGAATTTTAGGCGCATCGTCTCACTCTTTGCAACTTTCTTCGTGCAAATGCTTCCAAATCTTGGAATGTTTTCTCTTAGAACAACACGCAGCGAATTCGCAAACTTTACAACACTCTTATAGTTTATTTCTTTGTTAGCCAATCTCTTCATATGGCTCCATACAAAAACAAAGTACTTCCGTGCTAACTTCCTAGTCTGGTGACTAGTCCCAAACTCAACAACGACAAAGGAAATGGTGGCCAATAGGTGGCCAAATGCTACCGCAGTGAATATTATGATAGCATTACCTTTCAGGGAGGGAGCAACAAATTCTGCAAATGTGTTGTCAAATTTGTCCAGCTCTATGATTCTCTTCCACTTCAACCAAAGTCCTTGCTCTTCAAATGCGAAATATCTTCTGCGAGTGGAATGTTCTAGAGGTCTAGCAAAATTCAGTTTCTGCCTCACTTCAACTACAGGTATTTTTCCAACATATATATCGGAGTTCTCATTTCCAGCTTCTTTCATAAGTTGCCTGGCCATTCTGTTGCAGTGAGTCTTTGGAAGAACCAATGCCTTCCTATTGCAGTTTTTTATAGTATCGTACATGGTCGTTTGCATTTTTTTGTCCAATGTCTTCTTCCAATTGAGTAATGTTGAGCTATCCTGACTGTTTGAAATGTTTACGAGAAGGTCATAAACACCTGGCAACAGTTCTGTATTCGCCAGTAAATAGGATTTTCTTTTTTTCTTAACACGAAAGGTATGCTGAATATAGTTGGCAACCCTTTGATAAACGCGATTGCCTTTTCCAAACCAGTTGTAGCTATTTATCTCGCTTTCAAATTCCCCAAGTACGTTGTACATTCCCCAATTATGTCGAAGCCTGATCGATGTCTCAAACTGTGACTCATTAGGTTGAGGTTTAGCTATGCATGTCACGTAAATAACATGACGGTTCGTTTTAAATTTTCGTGTGTAGTAGCCATCCGATGTATTTTTTACATCACTTGCATTGAGAAATATAACTTCGTAGAGCGTGCTGTTTATTTTTTGAGCAATAAATCCGAAGCTTTGCCTGATAATGGGCCGAGTCTAGAGTAGATTTTGAAGGAGTCATTTATCAACTGCTCAATGCTTTCGTATGGATCGTTAAACCTCGGCGCAATGATGTTGTACACGTTCTTATGCTTGTATGCATTGCTCAAAACTATTCCCACCAGAAGCAGACTAGCAATTATCCAGGGCATTGGAAGCAGATCCGTTTGACTGGTTAAGAATGGATTGTTTTGCTCAAGTAACAATTTGAATGAGCCAAGGACTCCATTACTAACAAATGCTGTCAATGTTTTACTACTGTTTACGAGTTTAGCTCCTGCGCCCAGTCTTAAGATTGTTTTATGAAACAAAATATTTAGAAGTGGGAACATGGTGACAATAAAGAGCAGAATTGCAAACCAAGTTGCAAAATCAAAGACAGAAAAAAGCTCGTAAAATGCCAGTGCCGACCTTGGAGGTTTCCCGCAACTAACAAATGACAGCGCTTCGTACGTAAATGGGGCGGTTAGTTCACGAGATTGTGCTTTATCGACGTCTATTCCAAAATATATGGTTCCTATGGCATAAAGGTTATTCCAAGATTTGAATAATGATGTACATTCTGGTTTACCTGATGTGACTAATTTTTTAACCTCTTTGTCAGTAATTGTTATTGAGTGATTTCCCATTACAATGTCTTGAAAGACAATGAAGTACGACGTCAAGAAATCATACCGTACCTCTTTTAGCACCGTTGCATTCGCGTCTAATGTTTTTGCTGAAGAAATGCATGATTTTTGTAGGAGCTGCGCTTGAATATTAGGTAGAATATCTATTAACGTTTGCCAATGCTTTCGGTCTTCCTTAAAGTGATGCAGGGGATTCCACAAGGTACTCCATGTTATTTGGTTAAAATTGGGCCCCAACTGAATTGAAGCTATCTCAGTGGGATTGGAAATGTATTGCAACGCCCTTAGGGAACATAAGTTGCATAGTTTGGCTGCCTTCAGAGATCTTATTGATGTAGAGCCGGCTTTGTCCGCAGTTGTTAATAAATACCCAGTATTTGGAAATACGGCCAAAACGGACATACTGCAAAGAAAAAGTTTTAATAATTTATTATAACACGAACAAAAGCTGAGGTAATGCCGAATTTTGGTAATGCCAACTTATGAATTGCTGGGTTTTGGTAATACTGGGTTTCAGTACTGCCGGCTTTTTGCGGCCGCGTTTCCCTTTTGCAAATTTCAAACAGATGAATAAAACGAAATGGACAATGAGAATATGACTGTATTTTTTATTGTAAGTTAGAAAGAAAAGTGGACTGTATTTTCAGGTAAAATTTAGGGTGACAAGTTTGTCAGTATTTAACTAATGATGATGCACAATGACTGGGAATCGACACACTTGAAGTTTTATTGTAACGTAATGGCAATGTCACTTGATTATTTTATTTACGCAAATAGGAAATTTGCAATTTTAAAGAAAACGAATCAGAAATATTATTGCTTGAGTGTGGCTTTGAAACTTAGCTTGTTCCGTGTCTGATGTCAAAATGGTTTTGAAGTGAATTTGAAACAAAACTCCAAAAACTGTGTTAAAATGAAATGAGCGGACATTGACTTATTTCATCTTAAGCAAAAAATGAAATAGGAGTGACTTGCACATCATGACAAAACTGAATTTACCTATAGTATCCGAGCTGCATGAAGTCAAATTAGTCATTATTGTGCACACGCTTAGCACCAGCAATCAGCAGGAGTGTTTGGTTGAATGAACAAAAAAGAATAAAATAAATTGACTTAGCTAGTGGTAAGCTCATGGCGAAACAAGTACGTTTGCCCTCGAATGATAAATTTAAATTGCAGGTACGCCACAAATGTATTAGAAACATTCCGCCTAGCGGTAGTAGTTAGGTAAGGACAGGATATACGTATTTTGATATACAACATTTAAGAAAAAATACAAAACTTACTAGCTGAATTCTGCGCTTGTCAGCCACATTGCCATGGTTTTCTGTTGACTGTGAAGATCTCCAATTGTGGTGTGGTTGAGAACCAGTACCCTCACACAATCAGTATTCAAACGGAAAGGGTAGAAATGCTCTTCATCGTAAAAAATGTGCATAAGTGATTTCCACTTGTCCGATGGATGTTTGTTTAGCAGTGAAGAAGGAGGAAATAAATCAATTTTGACCACATACTGCCAAGGCTTAATGCTTGGGAGAAATCCCTTGGAATTTATCCGAATACAATCTTCACTTTCCGTTATATAGGAGACGTAAGCCAGATGGTAATGGTAACAATGCCTTCTACGTCGAAATTTATTAAAGGATATGTTCCTATTGGACCTGAACTTAGTTTTCAAAGAAGGGCTTCCCCAAAACCCAGATTTCTTTTTCTCAATAAAAAAGTACTGTCGCAGAACTACGGGATTTGTAAAGGGACCCAAGTTTGCATTTCTAAAATTTGTGATGTGAATGAAACGATTGTCTCCAAATCTCTGAAGAAATTTGTCAAGATCTACTATGCGATTAGTATCAGGTATGCATTTAACCGAAGCAAAAAAAGATAGACAAAAATAAATACTTGCATAGAGAGAACTAACTCGATTAATTTGCACCATGTTCCTGAATTTAGTCTTTACAATTTTGACAGAAGAATCGGCTTGAATATGTAGCACTCAATAAGTTTTTTCAGTTTTTCACTATTCTTTGGACAAATTTCTTGCCATGCAGATATTTGTAAACTTATTTCGCCCACAACAACCCTTATTGGGTTCATTTATTAAAGCAAAAAAAAATTCATGGATATTGCGCATTATGCCGCAGTTGCCAGGAGAGCATCAAGCAAAAAACAAAGCAAACAAATTCTGATTCATTAGCTTACGTGGTCGAATGAAATTTGGTAACTGGCTGGGATACTCCCCTTTTGAGGTACCTCTTTTTGTTGGATTATGAAAGTAAAGTTCTTTTTGCTTTATTGAATT
>JAHZMX010005890.1:0-79887 GCA_027743895.1 Seira musarum | reverse complement strand
TCAGTGTTGGATACGGGCTGTTCGTAATAATTCATTCGATTGAATTCAACGCTGGGGTTGTCGTATACATATATATGGCAATTCCACCCGTGAAATACATACATACATACATACATACAACATTACACGAAGACTTATGATTATAATGTGCACGAGTGATGTTTTCATTAAGCATTTTTTATTATAAATATGATTTAATTTATCGCACTCATTTCTTACAATCGTATTGAATAGTCTGTAATGTTTCAACTCAAGGGTGAACCTGTTGAACCGCAACAATCGTCGAAAGTCAAATCAAATCCAGGAAGTCGCTGATTAAGGAATAGAACAATTATATTTTTCCCGATTTTCAACGATTCAGATTAAGGACAAGAAGACGTCAAAATGAATGAAATTGTTCAATACCCTTACTACTACAAGAGGGAGGATTGTCCTCCAGTCTCAATGGTAAAGTGAAACGGGAAAGGGTATAAAAATACACATAAGTATTTAGTTGCCACGCAATGATGATTGTCTGCTGGTTTGGTATCTCATCAAGTCTCAATCTCACACAGTACAGCAGCAACAGCAACGTCTCACAAACTTTAATTTTTGTGCAATGAAGTTTTATTTTTAAGGCTTGTTGCGTTTTACTTGTAAATGTAGGATTGTCTAAAGACATTTATTAATTACTTATCGTTTCAATTTTATCGATTTAGTAAGTATTGCTATAATGAAATTTTGAGTACGACCAAATAAATGTCGACTTGTTTCCGTATTGGGCATGTCTTTCTTGTACTTATGTAAAGTGTGTAACGTTAAGGTAGAATTAGTCTTTACCATAGGAAATCAATGCTCATAAAATTTTTATGCCTAAAAATGAATAATTTAGGCAAGTCGACAATGTAAAAATGTGTAGTGCCACCCACACCCAGCAACATCAACATCTTATTATTGCCATCGAATTATGCAAGAAAAAAAATTACGCTTACTTGCTTGTAACTTTGTATGTAATACAGTAATGCAGAAGTTTTAATTTTCAAATTCATGAAGTCATTCGTTTCAACTCAAAGAGGCTTCGTTCTGGGGTTTGGGACATGATATGTACCTAGTTTTAAGAACCCATTTCACGCCTTGAGAAGCACATGCGTACATGTTGGCAACATTTAAATCGCTCTGTTGTAACTGAAACTAACGACAAGGACGCAGCCTCACGCAAATGCTATATTAATTTTTTATAACGATTGCATAAGAAATTTACACATATTTTGACTTTTAAAAAGTAACAAAAAATTTGTTCAAGATATTTTAAATTTCTGAGGAAAGAAATTTGATTTTTTTGCCTGAGCTATTATTGAAATGCTGATAACTGATTGGGTAATCGTACTCGTAGTTGTTTAGCTTAGATCCTTGTCTTACGCTTTTGTGGGTAGCAGTTACTCTTTCCAGAAATTTTTGGACGGGAGGATTTAATTCTTTGTCGTTTTTCCTGTTTGCCAGGCAACATGTTTAGGGAAAGCAGTAAACCACCAAGAGAGTCCAGTGAAGGAGAAGCATGTGAGGAGTGCTATAATTGGCACTTACCAAGAACGAGGTGCCTCGACATTTTGGGACTGCGTATTTCGACTGCCGTTGAAGGA
The DNA here is from genome assembly GCA_027743895.1 of Seira musarum. Classification (NCBI taxonomy): domain Eukaryota; kingdom Metazoa; phylum Arthropoda; class Collembola; order Entomobryomorpha; family Entomobryidae; genus Seira; species Seira musarum. The sequence continues at coordinate 78,268 of JAHZMX010005890.1, read as the reverse complement.
GAATCCGGTGGTGTGTTGGAAGTTCTGTTTTGTGCTTCACAAAGTGCTACGTGAGGGTCATCCGAATGTTTTGAAAGATTCGGCGAGATATAGGCCCATGATCCAAGAGCATGGCCGGTTCTGGGTGGGTCTTTGAACTGAAATCTGTTTTACCAAATTATATATCAAGATAGCGATGCACGAATGACTGGAGCTTTCATTTTCCTTTAATTAACTTGACAGGGCCATCTGAAACCTGGTTATGGAACTCTTGTTAAGTTGTACTGTGACTTACTTTTCATCAAACTGAATTTCCACAGCAGGAATCAGAGAATTCCTGGAAACCTTGAAGTTCCTGATGATTTCATCCAGAGTGCCGGAGAAAATGAAGACGCTTTGTGAGTATTCTATTAGTAAAATCATTTCACTATTTTAAGTATTTTCTGTTCAAAATAAATTTCAATACAGTTTCCAGTTGTCCGTGGAAATGTTTGACTACCTTGATGCTATTTTGGAATTACAACTTGAAAGTGAGCATTTGACAGGATTTTTTTTGGTACCAATATTTTTTGTAAGGTTAATGGAGTAGTTTCATGGGCATGTATAAATTTGTGAATTTAGTTTTTAAAACCATGGAAACGTCACGGTCCAATTCAATGATGTGTTCAGGACAGTGCAGATTGACACCGTTGATTCCTTGCATTCAAGACTCGATGTTGTTGTACGACTACACCACTAAGATATTGTTCAAGCTTCACGCAAGTGAGTTTTTAGTCGAACAATAAGGCACGTCCAAGCCATGCCCGAGAGAAAATTATTGTAAGCTATGTTTATGTTTCACTATTTTAGAGCTATCCCCAGATCTTCTTGAAGGGCATCGGCAACGCTTCCTCAAAGTTTTTGCTGGTTTGAAACAGTTTTATGAGAGAACTATGAGCCTTCAGTATTTTAAAACTTTGATAGACATTCAGCTTCTGCCAAAGGTATTGAATCCGAATTAACGAATTGATTTTAAGTTTTAGCTTGCATTTATGTATTTAAGTTGCACTTATTTAGTTATTTTATTATTATTACCTTCCCATTTTGTTTTTAGAATCCTCCGAACTTCCTACAACAATCTGACTTGGAAAATTACGAAACGCGAAAAGTAACTGTGTACGCTTCCATGGACGATACACAAAGTGAAGCTCACAGTGATTCCTTTTCGGAATTAGTTGATCTCCAAGAATCAAATGGATCAAGTTCGCCGGATGCAGTATCTATGGCCAGGTATAAACACATTGACAAAATAGCCGTATAGTTTGTTATAACCTTAATAAACGTTTTCTTATTACTTATATTTCGTTAGAGAGCGACGAATTAAAGAATTGGAAGAGGAAGTTCACCGATTAAGAGCAAATCTGGAGCGTATAACCGAAGAGGCCAAAATTAAAATAAACCAATTAAGAGGCGAAATCGCTGAGCTCAAAGCGCAACTTAATGAGAAGGTAAAGATTTCAAGACGTGATTGAAACATATTACCTAATTGCTGTATTTTTGTCCATCTTTGCATAAAAACCATTGTTTCGATCTGGTGATATCCACCGGTTACGGAAACTTCCTTATGTTTTATTTTTATTTTACACTGACTATTATTCCCCTTTGGTTACTTTACAATCATTTGCTTTCATTTCTTGAGCAGATGTACCTATTAGCAGAAAAAGACAAAAGGATCGAAGATTTAATGAAGCATGAATGTAAAATTCCCAACGATGTTGCATTAAGGTTGGATACGGCGGAAAGTAAGTCTTTAGTAGTCAATCGTAATAATAAATATGGCAAATTGTCAAGTGTTAAGAATCGAGGACACAATGTTGTTATTATTCTTTAGAGACTGGAAAAGCTTGGGAGGAAAAGTTTGCGAAAATGAAGGGCCTTTACACGAACCTGAGGGAAGAACATATTGACCTGTTGCGCAAGGTAACAAAGACTAATATTTTATTCCGTTTATAGGTAGTTATTCTCTTTTTAGGGTTGACACGGGTGCATTTCTTGATTTCACAGAAAGGAGCTTGCGATAAAGAACTCCAGGAGTTAAGGAAAGTGATTGATGGTCAGACTGAAATGGGGACTTTAGTTGAAGTAAGTAGTTTGTTGTTAACATAGGAAACTGGAATCAAAATTAAATTATACTCGAATGTCTTGAATCAATTGTTATAATTGCTTACAAATTCAGGATTTGAGGAAAGAAAAAGAGGAAATTGAAACCTCCTTAAGGAAGGAACTTAAAATGAAGGACAATGAATGCTCGAATTTGCAATCTTCCATCGATGAAATGAAAGTCCAAATTGAGGTAAGAAGCACATCATTAGAATTAGGTTATTCAATTCCATTAGAATTAGGACAAACATTTAACATGTTTCGAATTTCCTTATAGACCACTGAAGCTGCAAAGACTACTTTAGAAGAAGGGTTGACTGCAGAACTAGAAAGTTTGAAGGAAGAAATGAAGGGGATGCTTAACCTTAAATCAAGACTTGAATTGTCCAAGCAGGTATGCTCTAACTAAGCAGTATTTAAAGTTAAAAAGTTTCCTTTAAATAGGCCGATCATTTCACCCCCAATGCATTGTAAACTTTAAAAGGAACTGGGAGCACAGCTGGACGATGTAAACAAAAAGTTCCAGGATATCTCTAAAGAGCTCCTGAATGCAAAAACGGTTAACGAAGCATATCAGACACAAATCGAAGGCCTTCAAAGTCAAATGAATGAAAATATGAGAAACATGGAGAGTGAGAATGTTCAGCGATACAATGAACTCTTGAGTAAGTTTGAAAAGACCCTAATTTCAGATAGCCCAATGGCCGCTAAAACAATGGCCGCCAATATTAACGAAATGCGTTATAATTTAAAATCTAGATATTTGTCTCGAGCAAAGCCAGTCAATAATTCGGAAAAGTGTCGAGGACTTAGAACATCCTGTTCTCACTGGAGGAAGTGGAGCTTTAGATACATTCGTATTGTCATGTCATGATACAGAGAAGTTTATTGATGATTTGGAAGCTTCGACTGGGACGGGATATAACTCATTTCTAAGCCTAAAAGGTATTCTCGAAAATATTCCCGTCTTCACCAGTCATTTTTGCAATCTCCTAATGTACGGCGGTGCGACGTCTCAGACATCGGCGGATATTCAAAAAGGCGATGGTATGGGCTTTTGTATAGTTAGATTTGTAGCAAAAATAAGAGGCTACATATTCTAAATAGTCATGCGATCATTTCATTTAATAATGCAGAGATGTTGAACGATTGCCGAAACTTGGGAGCCTCTGTACTAACTCTGTACGATTCAATTAAAAAACGTCTTGCTGACCGAGCGGTAAGTAGAATTCTGGTCTCGTTCTACTCAAAACGTTGAAACACTCCAGAAAAACAAAGTTTGAAACATTTTTTAATGTGGTAGCTGGATTCGTCGTATCAAGAGGTGCGGGATAAGCTTGCTGCTTTACGAAACACTGCAAGCAGTCTTGGCACAACTTTCAGTGACAAGACAGACGCCGCAGATGTACTTGAGTCTGAGTTGCAAGCTATGGAACAAGCTATTGATGAGGCATCCAAAAGAATGGCCGAAATCCTCAGCAACTCAAGAGCATCTCACACTGGCGTGAAGTTAGAAGTCAACGAAAAGCTGATAGACTCGTGCACTGCACTGATGAATGCCATACGCCTGTTGGTGCAGCGTGCTAAATTTTTACAAACTGAAATTGTTGGGCAAGGAAAGGTAATTATTAAATAGTAGTTTTACTAGTACATTATTGTTAGAAACATTTTTATCACCGTCATCAAGCGTCTGTTCATGCTTCAAGCAATGTACATAACTAACACAGTTTTGTATTTTACTACTTAGGGTTCTGCCTCCGTCAAAGAATTTTACAAGAGAAACCATCAGTGGACGGAAGGTCTCATTTCAGCAGCTAAGGCTGTTGGGAGTGGTGCAAAATTTTTACTGTGCGTATTTTATTTGAATCGAGCTATTTGAATGGTTGAAGTATGTGCATCTTATATAATTGGCTTTCTCTTTTTATTGTATTGCAGAGAATGTGCAGATAAAACGGTCACGAATCCTGGTGGAGGTTTCGAACTTTTGATCGCTTCTTCACAGGACATAGCAGCTAGCACGATTCAGTTAGTTGTAGCTAGTCAAGTAAGAGCTGATCGTAGCTCCGAAAATCTTTCACTGCTGAAAAACGCATCCACGGGCGTTAAAACTGCCACAGCTAATGTTGTTGCCACGGCAAAGGATTGTGCCCAACTGATTGAAGAATCAGGTAAATTAAATATAGTTGTATTTTCTTTGCACTGCTTATTGGTTTTGAGAGATTTTTACTCAACTCAAATAATCTTGTAGATGAAATGGACGTCACAAAACTTTCAACTCACAACGCCAAACGGTTGGAGCTGGAAACACAAGCGGAGGTCCTTAAACTCCAATCGGAACTAGAGAAAGCAAGAATGAAATTGGCGGCTTTGCGTCAACACCACTACCACAATTCCGATAGCTAAAGCTTTGAATCCTAACCCTTTTGTAACTGTCGGATTAAGCATACAAAAATAGCGTTTTGTTTTTTATCCTTTGACGCATGCATAATTATACTTGAGACTTGTTAATTAAGATAGATTTTCATTTCTTTTCTAATACAAAACTCAAATTGTGAAACTTGAAACAAACAAGGATGAAATGAAAACAGCGCATCAAACACATTTAGGTACGAACGTGTATATGATAATGATAAAAAAAAACATTGGTTAAATTGACACAGTTAAATTTTATACAGTTATTAAACACCAGCCAAAAAACGATTGAAATTTTATGGTAGGACAAATGAATTTATAATTTACTTTTTGCTGGACCTTGTAACAATATAATGTTCAAATGTTAGCTTTCAATGCTTTCAACATTCAAACCAAATCCCATGGTATAAAAGAATTTTCTTTGAAATGTTTCCGCGACTTTAAATCTCTTGTTTTTTTTTCATAAAAGGGTGAAAATGTCGTATCTGTCTTTTACATACATAAAGTAAGTACCTTTGTGTATTTTTACGCTTAAAGCTCAAAACTGAGTATAAATTTGGATATCAGAATTTTTACGATTTGTTATTATGCCAAATTAGAAAAAAGGTTTTAACGGTTGACTCTCAGTCTGGATACAATTTTAAGTCAGCATTTATTGTTGTACAATGTGTAAATCTGTATGCTACCGCCGCGGCTTTATTAACCGGTACTCGTATGTACATTAATGTTCACTACAACAAAGTTACTACTACTATGTTTTCACCTTCTTCATTTAAAGTAACTATTAAAATGCGTAACCAAACTGTAAATAAGCACATTTTGACTTTGCAGATTTTTAAAACATTTTCTTAGTAGTTCTGACTTTTGTCTCCGAAGAATGAAAGTTGAGTCTGACAATTTTGTTCTGTGTAAAACTGTACGAAGAATAGCATGTATGTATCCCTAGTTTAAAAACTTTTATTGGTTACGCAGACAGATCAAGTAAATTAATTTTTTATAGGTTGTTCAGCCCGAAGACATACTACTACATGCTGCTACTATAAGTATGCTCTTAAATGCTATTACAGGCTTCCTGCAAAGGAGCGGGTTACTCGTATTGTAAAACATATTTAATGCTTAAGGTAATGCATGTTGACCTTTAAAGATTTATTAAATAAATGAAAATTAAACTTAAGTGTTATATTTCAATTTCGAAATTTTCACTTTTTTCGAATTGGATATAGTTTGCTCTTACAAAGGCCTGGGAAAACTAAATTCATTTACGCACTTTTGAATTTCAAAGTACCTATGGATGAAAAATGAGAGCTGAACAGCTTTATTTATGTTAGAAAACGGTTAAAGCATAGTAACCTAATAAAAATCAAATTCAATGGTTGAGAAATCATGGTTGCCATACATTTAAATAAGAAAAACATTTTCAGTAGTTTAAAATTTATGAAAAGATGTTTAGCAATAGCAAGTTCTATTTGAAATTAACCCTGACTTAGGGGTAATTGTTTCACCGAATACACATTATTACACATCGTTGTCATTGAATTAATTGTAGGTTGAATACTTGTTTGTCATCCTCATTGACGTTGTCTTCCACGTGTCATGAAAATTCAAGTAGGTACATAGATCGATTAGTACGATCAAAAGGTTGTTTTCATCAAAATTCTGAATTATCAAATACGCTTGCATCATTATTGCCACCTCAAAGAAGCTCAATTCAATGACAAGAGAAAGAGAAACTCCTCAGTAACTGCAGGCAAATTATTACGTAGTTGAACAAAGCGAAGCTAGTATTGATACTATTTCGTCCGTATGTCTGTCTGTATAAATCATAACTCTCGAAATATGTAATATTTAGATTAACCTCTTGAAATAAATGTTGCGCAATGAGGAAGACACCTATTAGTTTTCAAGAAAATTGGTCAACTATTAACGGCAAAATCAAAGATTGATTTATTTTTCTTTGAAACATAGTGCCTGTGATAGCTCATAAATGATGTTAAAAACGACACTGAAACATTTTCAAATATTATAGTCCCGTCAACGGCCATGGGCCGTTAAAAGCTTCTTTTCAGTGGAATAACTTGTTATACCTCATTGAAAATGTCTCTACAAAACCTTTCATGTATGCAGTTTTGACATCCATACATCCATGAGTGAAGAACCGTTTCTATGAGTGACAGCTTATCGAACTTGAGAGGCAATTATTGAAACTTTCAAAACAGTGTCCTGCGAACTGTTTGCTTGAAGCCTTATCATCAGCTTTGTCGCTATAGCTGTTAACAGATTTATTCATTGTTTTTCTTCTTGAAAGATTCGTAAAATCAGTCAACTATTTTTTTATGCTTGATGTCATCATCATCCATCCCATCTGGCTAACCTTGACTGGTTTGGTTTGCATTCTTCTAGTGATCAACAAGGCAACAAAGGTCAATTCAATCTTGTTCCTGCCTCCAACACGCCTTTTCAAGCAACCAATCAGAATGGACCATCGTATTCAAGAATTTAGATCAAAACAAAATGCAAATATAATTAATCTTGTTTGAGAACAATAAAAAAGTCATCTTATTATTTGGCTCTGTGCATTGTCACAGTCTCAGGGAAGACAAAACGGAAAAGTTATGAATGCTACCTCTAAAATGTACATAAGTACCTACAGCGGGTCTACCTGCAGCTTGTTATTCTCTCCACAAAATCAAAGTGATTCATATTCTCATTAGTAATTGGCTAATCTCTTATCTCCCATTTACTCTATAGAATCAAGTTAAAGTTAACCTGTTTCTTACATAACCCAAATCAAACATGTCCTGACTTTTCATTAGAAATTGTTCAGAAGCAAAATGAAAAATAAAACCTGAATCTGAAAAACGCAATGAAACAGCATATATTGATAGGATACATATCATTCTAATAAAATAGATCTTTTAAAATTCACCATCACTACCATGCAAAAAAACTAGTTGGCAACAATGGAAAAGTACATTTCAGGAATATTCTGTATATTTTATTATATGGAATGTTTATTCGCGTCGCTATTTCATCATCTGATCAATTTTGAATAACTCCGAATGGAAATGAATCAGGAGCCCGTGTGAAGCCCTAAATTCGATTAGTAAGGAACTTGAGTTTGTTGTGCTTTGAACTCTTGACAACATAAAGAAATTAATTTTTTTAGTACATAAAAAATATAATCAGTAATCTTAAGCATTTACACTTCCAGTCAAATAAACATGGTATGAATTAAAAGTCTGCATTTGCAAGCCCCTTAAAATAAAAATTGTAAAAGAAGATTTAATAAAATTTAATCTTGTGTATCGTAGGGTCCTATCGTGGGAACAACTTACACTGATAAAGGTGAACAGGTAAGGAAGAACAGGAGAGTAAGAAAGTGAAAGCAAGATGCAGTCTCATATTGCCCCAATGACGCAGTGTCTCTTTATTTCGTTTTCTCCGTCTATTTCAGCCAGCGAAAGGAAAATTTAACCGCTTCGATCACATCACCTTATGGGTTGGAAATGCAAAGCAGGTAAAATAATAGTAGCATACGAAACGTGTCATAAAAAAGCTAATAATCGCCTTTCCCCCACTAAAAAAGCAGAATAAATCAGAAAAAAAATTGCATTTTCTGAGGAAACTTAAAAGTTTTTTATTCTAGATCTCTAAATTCTGGTAGATTTTTTTTTTAATTTTCATGGGAAATTCAACGATTCAAGAAATAAAAAAGGGGGAGCGTAGGTATTTACAGAATTCATTTATCGTTTGTCTGTAACGGCCTACTTTATAACTCATAGGCGGCGACGTTCTACTGTACGAGAATGGGATTCGAGCCTTTGGCTTACCGTGGTCTTGAGACAGGATCCAGAAAAGTCGCGGCTCACGTTGTGCGACAAAATCAGGTTAGTGAAAACCACTGTGTAGCTCTCTCATTGCAAAGCAAATACCCCAGACATATATTTTATTCGAGTTACAATTCGAATAATAAAAGTGAAATAACGCTACTACCCATTTTCAGACTTTGATGAACTATATTACAAGTACTAGTTTGCTTTGCGAATGATTATACCGAATACCGACTTTTTTATTTCAGCTTACTACTAATGTATGTCTCGTGCACCCCTGACTATCTCTGAAATTAAAACTTGTTGTAAAAGCAATTATTCTTATGACTGACACTGACAATAACATGACTCCATAAGGACATGACAAAAACTGATGTAGGTATAGTGGATGATGCGAATATTCCGAATACAAGGTATGGATTACATTTTGTCTCACATCACTCCAAACAGATTGTCGTCGTCCTTGTTTCGCCGTATGAACCGTACAATAAGGAAATGGGAGATCATTTGGTGAAACACGGGGATGGTGTCAAGGATATCGCATTTTGTGTGGAGGACCTGGAGCATATAGTTCAAGTAATTTTTCTTTGTTATTGTTCGATGAAATAATTTTTGGTTTGAGCTTCACACATGATCTAACATTGTTACAATTAAGTATAATTACAATTATAACCTTCTTGTGGCTTTCCATACTCTAACTCGACTCATTGCATAAACATTCCAAAAAAATCGTTCAATTTTTCACGTTTCTCTTGTGCAGCGAGCAAAGGAAAGGGGAGCTAAGCTCGTGAGAGACATTTGGGAGGAAAGGGACGAGCACGGAATAGTACGTTTCGCAACTATTCAAACGGTAAACAGCAATAAAGAAGTGCTTTCAGGGTATTATGAAACTGAAAGCATCTCCTCCAAAAAACTTATATGTATTTATCTCGGTCTGCGTGAAGAAGTAAAAAATTACCTCTTTTTTTAAGTATGGTGACACAACTCATACTTTCGTTGAACGTGGCGACTATCGCGGAACCTTCCTTCCAGGATATTCGAAGCCGCTCTTTGAGGATGCTTTGTTGTCAAAACTGTAAGTTATTTTAGTTGACAACGATATAAGTACATATATTGCAAAATTTTTGTTCTTGTAAAAAACCCGTCAGTATTATCTTTTATATCCTTATTTTTTTCAGACCCCCTACCAACATTAGATTTATTGATCACATTGTGGGCAACCAGCCTGATTTACAGATGGAGGACGTTGCGAAGTGGTAACTTTATTTTTTAAAGAGAAATTGCTTGTGCTTAGAATTTAAAAGACGATCTACCTGAATGGTATTATGAGTGACATTTAAAAATCGAAACATTCAACGATTAGCTTCGCTAGAATTTCTTTCAAATACCGTCTTAAGTAAGTAAAGAGGATTGACGTTTTACAATTCGTTGATACAATCAGTAAAGAATAAGTACACGTGTAAGTATTTCTGAATTCGACAGTTCGATTGAACTTAGGTCATTTTGTAGAGATGGGAAAACGTGCGTCATCATCAAATATAAAGGGTGTTCTAAAGCATCATTAGCTTTTTTGAATGATCCACATCACATAGGTATCCAGCCATGTCCTTCAGCTGCCTGATATTTGTCTCATATTGTCAGATTGACTCGCTTTCCATCTATCTTTGAAATCTCCCAGTGAGATTAATTTCAGTGGAAACTTCCATTCTAGAGTTCAATGGAATTGCCTTGAAATCAGGCTACGATATTTCCAGAAAAAACAATTTCATCATAAAAAGGAAATGCTGCATGTTGACATGTTCATTGAAATCTGGTTAACTTGACTTCAAACGAAATAAGTCTGATTGATCAATGATCATCGTGGTCAAAAAAGGGAGCCCATTCCATATTAATGACACATATGAAGCAACATTCAAAAACTTTACCAGGCCTATCAAATAAAAAAACTACTTATCAACTACCCAGCTTTTTTCCCTGGAAAATTAAAAGGATCAATGGCAAAAGTTTAGAAGTAAATGGAATTAGAGCAATGTAGCTTACAGCCTCACGAGGTAGGCTATTAATTCTCCCATGACTCGTAGTTATTTGCCTTCCATTGCATGAATGAATATTACTTACATATTTATGTCTGTAAAACTTCATCTCCGGTGGATGGCAGGTTTTGGCTTTACTCCTATTCAATTGTCAACTGCAAAAACATAAAAATTATCGGAAGCTATGTAGGAATGCGTGGGATGCGTATATAATTCAACAAATGATTGTCATCTTCATTTAATGCGAAATTAAATCCCAACAGAAGCATTTTCCGTGAATTAGAAATATATGATTTTTAAAAAATAATGCTTGCTTATATATTATATACTATCTCTGGTTATCCGGTTATTATCCAAAATTATAAAGAAAACTTTTTCATGTTATTCAACCATACTACTTCATCAGCATAGAAAATTTTGCTTTAAGCTGTATGTTTTACTGTTCAAATTAGGTATGAGACGACTTTGATGTTTCATCGCTTTTGGTCTGTTGATGACAGCCAAATTCATACGGAATACTCAGCTTTACGCTCTATCGTGATGGCAAACTGGGATGAGACGATTAAGGCATGTAAATAAAGTGGAAATTTCCGAGCGTATTTAAATATCCGTACAAAATACTTATTTGAATTGAACGGACGTTAAGAAAAGCATGTCTCGTATATTCCGTGGTTCTTCCAATAGATGCCAATTAACGAGCCAGCTCCTGGGAAGAAGAAGAGTCAAATTCAGGAGTATGTCGACTACTATGGTGGGGCTGGGGTTCAGCATGTTGCTTTGAACACAAGTGACATAATCGCGAGCGTAAGAATTCTTTAGACTCTGACTTAAGTTTTAAGCTTACATGCGTGATATTGTTCTGTCGTAATTGTATAAATGTAATTTCACGCCGGCATTACGTCTCCTTTTTTATTCAGGTGAAAGCTCTGCGGGATAGAGGAGTCGAGTTTCTCCAAGTTCCTAATGTTTACTATGAAAAACTGAGAGAAAACTTGAGCCATTCAAAGGTGAAAATCTCAGAGGATTTGGATACTCTCGAGGTAAGCTAACTCGCTGGAAGTGTTAAATTAAGAAAAAATGCAAAAAAAAATCTAGGGAAAAACGTTGCCAAATATTGATTCGCATCATGTCCTAAGTCCAACAAGTTGCCAGATGTTAGAATTTGCGTAAATAAGCCCATATTTTCATATGTATGTTCAATGGACTGGGGATGGGAGAGAGAGAGAAAAAAAATGAAACTTTATTGGACGACGAAAGAACAGACAAATGTTGAACCAGCTATCTTTGCATCACGTCCCAAAATCACAATATCAACAATATCCACTCGTTTAGAGATTCTCTCCGGGTTTCGCATTAAAAGTTCATGTCAAACTCTTGCTCAATTTTAGGCTCTTCACATCCTGATCGACTATGATGATGATGGCTATCTCCTCCAAATATTTACGAAGCCTGTTCAAGACAGGCCCACTTTATTCTACGAGGTGATCCAACGCCACAACCACAACGTGAGTGAGACGAAAATGGTTTTTCATTTCTTGATTTTTTTCGAAACAAAAAACATTCGCGATCCAATATCCATGTCAACCTGAAAATGTCTTTCATAGGGATTTGGTGCAGGGAACTTTAAAGCTCTCTTTGAAGCATTCGAGATGGAACAAGACAAGCGGGGCAACTTGAACTAGGCTGGAAAACATTGGGTTTTTTCTCCTCAAATCTATTTTGATGAGCAGCATGCAGCAACCTACGTGACAATGGAATAAAATCTCATTATTTCTGAAATTCTTATTACATGGCTTCTACAAAATTGTTTCTGTCTACATGTATTATTAATATCGACAATCTTGTCTTCGATTTTCAGGCAATAAAGAAGTAATGCAAATATGTATTGTAATTTTAAGAAAACATCGTGTCGATGTACCCGAAATTACCATTCTTTGGGAAAGCTGAACATATGTCAACCGAGATTATTCGGTTTCATTGCTTTGTTTTGCAATTAAATTGTCCCTGTTTCGAGTGAATAACAATGGCGTCAATAACTTATCCTGCTCGACGGCTCTTGTTTTGCTTTACTTATTCTTAGTTTGCCTTTACCAAAGTAGATGATGATTTTTTGCTAAACAACAAGAACAAAGAGAAGTGGATGTAGTACGTAAGCGCTCTGTCTCATCGAATGTGACAGTTATATCATGAACCATGACATGCATTCATCCTCCACGTAATCCCTTAGAGTCACAAAACTTTCATCACATGGAATAAATCAGGACTGATGACACTGATTTTATCATCATATCTTCGATTTCTTAGGATGCATAACGATGATGGTGGTAAGGCGATGATGGCTTTGGCTGACTTGACTTTATGCTGTGAACGTGTAATCAGGAAAACTTGACAACGTGGCAAAATCATCGATCCGTAATGTAATCTTGTCACTCACTCCTTTTTATTCACTCTCGGTCAATATCCTCGACATGAAAATTAAGCCATATTGCTCGTCATATTTTACATGCGTAAATCACAACCGCGTAGATTTTCTTAGTAAAAAGGGGCAACAAACTGAATCTAGGATGGTGAGATACCATAGAAGTTGAATCAAATTCCCTTCCCCACATGTCACACCTCAGAAAGCACAAGTATGGGCCATAATTGGCGTTCAAGATGTTTTGAGAGTGTTGCGAATCCTGACAAATCTTGCTAAAAACTGAGAAATTCGAATGTGAAATACGGTACAAATATACTACCTAATTAATTACATATTGTATAAATTAATATATCATAAATGCTGTTAGGAACTGTTTGCTGAACAGTTGGTTGTTAATTATCTTTAATTTAATTTATAGTTAAACAACACACCTTTCATTCTTCTGTGTTCTTGCCATTCTTCCTCTTGGCATAATAGAGCAAAACAAAATTGGTATTTAGTTTAAAACTTGGAAGTCATATATAAAAAGTATTCTGTTAACAGAGGAGAAATGTAAAATATCGAGTCACTACATAAGGAACTGGAGAAAATCTTAGTTTGTTTTCCCTTCAAGAGCGTGGAGATTATAATACCAGGAAGAAACATAAGAAAGTAATGTATGTCATGTAATATTTCACAAAAATGGAAAACATGAGAGTTCTATATACTGTAAAAAAGAACCATCTTGTATTTTCCAGGGTTTCGTTTTAAATTTCTAAACTCGCCGTAACAGGAAGCAGGAAATACATGATAATATCATGTACGACACAATGCTCTTATGATTTATTCTGCTTGTACTGTTGTTAGTTGTCATTCAGTCTCGTGCTTACTTTGTATTGTATTCTCAGGACACAAAAGAACGAAATGTAATGTAATACTTGGGCTGACAATGTCAATAGAAAGCTCATTACATCCTCCTTTACAGTGGGGGATTTTAAAGGTCTTCCTCCTTCCTTTTCATAGAAAGTCTTTTGTTTGTGCCTCCAGGTAATTTCAAATACTTATCTACAGCAAGGCGGAGCTAGGAAACGGAGGGAGCACAACGAAGAAAGGGGTATTAAACCGACGGTTTAATTCCTTGTCATGTGTGTGTGTATACCCATCACGACATGGGCTTCTAAAAATGTGCAAAATCTAAAAATGTTGTCTTGCATGAAATGTAAATTAGGTACTATATGTCAATGGCTCCGAAACAATTTTTTCCACTTTGGTAATTACGTTTACGTTTTTGTCAATCTTAATAATTACCTCTTTGAATTGCTTTGATTTGGATTATTATGAAATCACCGCAGATTTTGACTTCATGCCATGCCAAGATGGAATCTAAGGGGCTTAGACAATGCCATGCTTATCAACGTGTTGGGCCATCGAAAGTCATGTACTTTAGACTTGGGCAATTTTTAGACATGAGTTTAGTAACAACGAACTTCCGAAAGTTTGAAGGAACTCTAACAATTGCGACGTGGTTCTATCTATCATGTCGTATTAATCTGAATTATTATCCTCCTTTTTCTCAACTTGTCATGAAAAAGAAATAGACATCTTTGTTCAAACTTATTATTACCCACATGTGCTCAAAGTATGTATAAGCTTAATAAAGGAAAGCATAATATTTTCTCGCTCTTTGAAGCCAATTAGGAGACAATTGGAACTCAAGGCTTTTAATTAACGACTTTCTTGAGATTGTGCACAATTTCAAGTTACTTTTACAACTCTTCATATTGACTGGAATTTGAAGGAAATTATGCAGATTATAGGGGCTTTCATAGCATCTACTGAGGTAGTATTCTTAGGCATACATTTTTTGAAGCCAGTAGAATAAATAAATGAAAAAGGCAGATTAAAATACAGTATGGGGGCAATTTCCTCTCTTTTCTGCATCACAAAATTTGATGAATTACAAGAAATAAGGAATATACATCTTCTCATAGCCAAATGGAAATGATGTTCCTGAGAAATAAAAAGTACGACACGAAGCAGAGAATAATTTAAAGGCAGTTGATTAATTCCTTTTTTTTTTGCTCATGGACGTATAAACAGCTGGAAATTGAATTGAAAATTATTATAATCATTTAAAGGATTTCTTGTGTTACGAGAAAATGGTTAAGAAAACGTCAAACCATTGCTGAAAATAGATGATTTTCGGCTGGATAATAAACATATAAAATACTAATACGCAAATGAAGTTCAGGGAATGTAATGGTTTCTGTTTGTTTGGAAAAGTATATAGTTATTTCACAGTAGAGTAATTCTAGCCATGAAATTCTTGCGTTTACCCAACACACATTTTGCTGATTTCAATATAATAACTTTTAACAAACAATGAAGAAGTAATTTGTTGATTCAATCTTAATTTGAAAACGTTTGTATTTCTAATGAACATTTTGTGTTCAGCATTCTATGGCTTTCAAGTAATTTCTAATAATTTAGAAACTTCTGCGTCTCCATAATACTTTTTCAAGGAATTCAAATAGCCAAACAACTTCCTTCAGCTTCTAAACTTTTTATGAACATATTATGTTCATCCGGGAGAAATGAGTATTGAAAGAATAAATGAAAATGTCCTTGGTATGCATATAAGCCTTTGGTAAAAATTTCACGGAATTTCTTCCTTTCAAACTTGAAACTTTTGGAAAACTTTTTTTTTATTTTGAAAAGTCCTGAATAAAGATTCATTCGTGTTTTGTGGAAGTAAACATGTCTCCAGAATGTTTGCGAAATTTTATGCCTCCATCCATTCCAAAAACCAACAAAGCGTACACATTTGTATTTACGTATGACTTTATTCAATTTACTCTTGGCTGGGAGAAAACAAGATTCGAAGGTCACACTACCATATTATGCCCAAATGATTCAAAAGAGAGAAAATAAAAGTATTTTGTTACTCTGTGTCTTCGCAGGAACATCTCAATTTTTCTTACCCTCCACATTATATAGAATTCCACGAGTTTTCGGTTTTTATGTAATTGTATCCTGTCAGGAAACCATACTATTTACTTTTCCATTCGCGAGTAGCACGCTACAAAGTTATTCATTCGGTGATGTTTTCTCCGAAACTAAGTCAATATTTTTGTTTGGTATTGTAATCTAGAATTTCTCAAAGGTGACATTCGAATTCAACCAGACACCCAAAACTCCTTTGACAGTAGATACTTACATTATACTTGACTCACAAGTAAACAAATGTGAAACAGACATCACAGAAATTGCCATTCTTCTAACCGAATTAATGATAGTTTTAGAACCACTTTGGAAAACCAAACAAACATGGATGTGCACCTTCCTCTGTTAATAGAATGTATGGAGGCTGTTGCTGTTAGTGGAACTCAAATTATTTCATTCCACGTGGGGATGATTTAGCATTAATGTGGTTGCAACGAACGTGATTAAGCCATAGCATAGGCCTTCTTGTATTTCAAACTCAAACCATCTTTTATGCTTCTGTTACTGTTAGCAAGCATCTACTGTTAGCAAGCATCATTTTCAAGTCTTTTGCAGATAACGAAACGGAAACATTTCCTCAGCATTTTTAGTCAAATGAATCTGAAAACTTAAATATATTTTCCTAGACTTCCTGCATAGCAACTACTCCAGTTTTTTTCCTACAATTTGGTTTCTATCGGTCCTTGAACCAGCCACATGGCGAAACTATCGATCTCAGTTGCCCCATATGCGCCATGAATGAAGCAACATTGCAATCTTCACATGCTTCCCATGTCCTAGAATAAAGAGGCCTGAAACCTTACAATGATGATAGGTTGTACAAGGTAAAGCTCGTTCATAACGATAATTTTTTAAGAACGTATCTTTTGAGTCGCATATTCGTTGGCATTTCCGTAGAAAAGACAAAAAGAAGTCGATTGCACATACACATTACACATAGATCAGTACGCATACGCTCACACGTTCGCATTTTCTGCGAGAGTTCTGGATCATAAGGTGTGATTCGATTCATCGGAACAACGCAATTTCTTAAGTACATACATTCTTCCGTGTAAAGGAACGAGCTTTCTGAAAGTTCTTGTCTCATTTTTATATTCTAAAAGTTATCATATTTTAGGTTCTGGATAATCTTATTATATCAGTAGGCGCCATCGTTACTGTTATAAGAGCCCACTTGCCGGTGCTCATGTTTTGCTAATTTCTCGAATGGAATGGAGAAAGGGAAAGAAAGTGCAAAAAACTACTTTGTCTGGTAGAGGTTTTCTTATTCATGTCTCTTCTTTGAAAAAAACACTTCAGCACGAAGACATGAAGACGAGAAACGCAGTTTGTTTTTTCTCTACAGCTAAAAATGAAAAACTTCAATAAATTACATCATGTTGCGTAAAAAAAAAGATCAATTTCATGGTGGCCAGAATTTTACTATAAATGAATTGCTTATGGTAGAGTGAAATGTGGAAATTCCAATTTGTTTCAGTAGCTTCGAGAAGTCTCTCATTCATTAAAAAGGGTTTGCTTAAGTTTTTAATAAAACATGACGTTAAATGCTATGAAGAAAATTTCCGGAATAACCAGCGAATATTATGTAAATAAGATGCTATTATAGATTATTGCATGTTTTACTTTAGTTCGTATGTAATTAATTATGTGGTGATGGAGTTTATGGGTCATTGGATGCAAAGCTCAATTATGTAAGTACATAATACTACTTTTATCTTGGCTGACCATGATCGAATCTGAGAGTTGTATTGGGAAGCTTGTGTAAACCGTTTTTGTTCAAACGTTATCAAATATTTCCACATGCATATTTAAAATCGTTAAATATAAACAGCATTTAACCCAGGTAAATATTATGCAAATCTTTTTGTCAACTCCTATGGTCCTTTCACTTTATTGGCTTTTTTATCGTACGCATTGGTGTCATTGGTTGTATATGAAGCCTTGTTGACTTGGATGGACGCAACACTAGGTCTGCTTCAAGGGAATACCCCACTACTGAATTCAAAAGTATTTTAAGTTGTCTTCAGATAATATTAATACATGTTTATGAGAATTCTGGTAGCCTAAGGCTTGATAACGCCAAGTTAATTGCGTTGCAATTTGTACTTCACGTTAATACGCATTTATAGAATAAATATTTTTAGTTGAAATTAAAACAACCATTTTGAGTTTTTGGAAAACTATTATTAATATTAAGCATCGATATATTAAGTTAAAACGCTTTTAGGGCCTAAAATTTTGACTAAATTTTTGTTTTTATTCATTTAACCTTAGTTTAAATTAATAACTGTACACTCAACTTCCAAATTTTAGATATAAGAACATTTGGTACATTGAGATTGAGACAAACGCTTTTGATGAAATTTGGTAATGTCTTATTGCGTATTTCAAGAATAATTGATCTAGTTAAATAAATAATTCATTTCATTAACTACAAACATTTAACTATGAGATGAACATCTACATTATCAAGTATTTTAAATAGTCGCTTGCGGAAGTAATCCTAAACTACAAATACTTATGTTGTTTTTCACGAATTCTTGTATAAGTAAAAACCTCTCCCTTTAAGCAACATTCATATCTAACTCGATATTTCCAACTTTTGAGAAACGTTAATTTCAATAAATTGGATTAAGAATCCCCGTATACAACTTAATTTCAATTTAAACAATACGATGTTGTCTACAACCAGTGATTTATTTGCAAATACACACTGTGCATAGATGTGCACAGTTTCTGTTTGAACAGTAAATGCACTTTATTTCCCAAGTTTGACGTTCGATATGGTGTATTTACTTTTATAGAAACATCATTATAGATTTTGTATAGGGTTCATCAAAACCAGAAGGCATCATATTATTACTAGCTTTCATCATGAATTGTTACATTATGACTCCCATTAAACTTCTAATGTTCACGTTTTGAACAGTAAAATTTTATTTCACAGTAGGAAACTCAAAAATGACATTTTAGTAGAACAAATCGATTCGTTTTTGGTGAGAATCCCAGAGTTTCAGCTTGCCAGAAAAAATTTGGCCATCAAATGATTTTAATGCATTTTTCTTAATACATACACACGTGATGAAATATATGTAAGTGTTAGTAAACTTAAAAACTTATCATCACTAACTTGGTTTTGTTTGACCTTTTGACTGTCGTCAATAGTCAATAAAACGTAGATTCTAATTCAGGTAGTAAAGATTTAACAGTGTTACGTGATTTTATGGCTATTTTATTCAAATCGTCAAAATGGTTTTAAACATCTTTGGCCTTCATTGGGGAGAAGTGAGACTTACCAGGATAGACCAGCTTTCTCACTGCTTTCTTCACATGTGCTTTCCTGACTTGGATAACATTTTTTGATTTCATGTTCCTCTCAACTCGAGCAATTCTTTCGTGCTAGGTTATAGATAACATTTGATGTTTTATGCTTTCAGGATCATTAATTTTGTTTTTTTTTTCGGAACAAAAACATTCTACTCTCGGTTACCCATAACTTAAGATATGTGGGATGGTGAGAAATACTAAATGTTAAGTTGGAAAGATTCCTTTTCTAATCGTACGCTACCAATAAGGGGCATAGGTACGTACATATTTGAGGTTTTCTAACAATTGAAGAAAACCATAAAATCGTGTCACTAAATTCAAGGTTTATTGTCTTTTTGGAACACGCAAAAATGTTTGTTGATGTTTTATGTGGCATTAAGGTTCCTGTACAGATAGTTTGGATTTTTACTTTGTTACAAGAGACAAATAAAAAAAGCATCTTCACGTAGACGTGCTGGATTTCTAACGAGGCAAAGTGATTGTTTTATTGTAGGTTTCACCTATGTAGGTAGGTGAGTGCATTGTGTACACAACAAAGTGGAACACTCGTACTTATTCGCGAAAATATTTTCCATAACAATAAAAGGAAACTGAAAGTTTTTTTCATGCTATAGCATTTGAAAAAGAAAATTTGCAACAAAAAAAGTAAAATTCACTCACAATGCAAGATACTTATATCTATCAATGACGACGGCATAAAACCAGAGAAATGTGGATTTTTGTTTGTTAACTTTCAATTGATTTGGAAGTGGAGATTACGTACTTAATACGTAGCTCCAGTTTCCATTACGAATCCATCAGAATCATACGAAATCTAAAAGGAAACATATGTCCCGAAGTGGGTCCAAACTCCAATAGAATGTTTCCCGTCCCAGAGCTAATAGCAGTGATCCACTTCTCAACCAACCCTTGTTGATTTTTTTTTTATTCCAGGCCATGCAATGAAATATAGTATGCTATTTTCTATTACTGAGTGAGTGGATATTAGGGCAAGCATCTTTTTTCTCTGGTCTTCGTCTTTCATCAAAACTATTTTAAGGTAACTCCAGGGTAAAGAATAAGGTTAACGGTTGTTTAGTGCAAATGGATGGAAAACAAGTTTGAGCTTGATGCTTTTCCTGTAGGAAAAAAAATCTTGGAAGGTGTATGTAATCAGTAAAACTTTGTTTTGAAAAGGATTTCTTTTCAACAACATCTTTACGTTCACCAATACTCAAATGCAATATTTTATGGTGTACAGGAATCAAGTAGTGTACATCATGTTTGCTACTTCACTATCTGTCTGCTGTATTAAGTGAAAATAAGGATTTGAAAGGATATTTACACCATACTCTGTTAGTTCGCTAATGATGATGTTTTTAGTCATGTAAGCCTGCCATTTCCGTTTATTTGAGTGTTTAGAAAACGTTATCAGTAAAAGAATCACAGGGAGCTTTTCTCAGCAGGTTTCAAAAATAATTTTTTACAAGCTGCCGACGGGTGAACACCAACATCATGTTCGCCCTTTGTACATAAAGTAGGTTACATATACATAGTCAGTGAAAAGATTTTTTTTATCTTTTTGCAAAATATGTTTTGACCAAAATTTTTGCCAACAAATTAATAAGGCCCGGTATGAAATCATTTGAAAGCAGAGTTTGTGATAGGTTCTTCCTAGTTTAAAATGTTCCACAGAAAAGGGATTGTCACCAGTAGTTTCCATTCTAACGCGAAAGAAAACTTACATTAATGCTTGAACAGACTAAATTCCAACTAAGTCGTGAGTAGTTCTAATATTAAGTATGAAGGTAGACTACACTGTGACAACAAACACTCCAGTTGAAAATAAAAAGTTTGAGAAGCTTACCTTACTACCACTTTGTTGTCTACATGGTATAAAAGTGGGAAGAAATCATTTTTTAATGGAATTCGACCATTAGATATTTCATCTTCACAGAGTTCTAGTCGCACTGTCCCTTTACCCTTTCAACAAAGCAATAGAAATAGTACCTCTGCTAATGACGTCTGTCATGTTTTACCTGCGGAGATGGCATTCATTCTTTTAACTTAATGCATAGTATGCATGCATAAACATTAGTGTCTGTTTAGTCCAATAAAATTGTGTGCTATTGAACACTATGAAGGAGCAATGAGAAAAATATACATAGATATTTAGAAATACGATTTTTCAAGCGTCAAAGCGCATATTTGAGGCTATCCAAAATTACTGTCCCATTTATTTTTACCGCAGCAGCAAAAGCTGTACTTTTCAATAATAATGGCGAAAAGTGAGTCCAATCGAAACTAATTCTCACGCTAATATTGTTTTACTGCCAACATTATTGTGTGCAGCCAACATCGTTACCATATCCAATATATTTTTTTTTATTCTGTAAGTAAAAATTGATTTTAAACCTTCAGTGTATCAAATAGAATGCACAGCTCTATTGAATTTTTTCATGTTTCGGTGTGTTCCAGTTTTAGTACACATTTGTCACGCTGTTGGTCTGTGGTTTTTAATTCCATTTTGAATGGCAAAGCCGATTTTGACTTGAACACGAGTAACCAATCGGATTGTTTTGCATGACATGACATATTATGTAATTATTTCTCTATGTCAAATATCAGCATTTAATAAACAAAAATATTTACGGCTAATAAAACAGGTTCAGATATGAAGCTGAAAAGTTTTTATACAATAATTAAGTTTTTAAACAAAATATATGATTTTTGCATTTCTCTGAATCTCAGGTTCCATAATGTATCATAAATGAAGCTTTAAACTCTCTGGTTTCTACTCTTTGACTTCTTTCTACTAAACAACTCATTTGAAGCCAATCAGTAACGTCTTTCAAGAGTTATCGAGTGGTCAAACAGAAAGATGGAAGCATTAAAAGCAATTCTGGATGAGAAAATTCAGCTTCGTGAATAACACTTTCATCCAGAAAATGATTTGATGGTGATGGTATAGCTGCTACTTTTATGGTTTCCTGAGTCCGACTAATAGTAAGACGATGCGCGATGTCGCAATGATAATGACAAAATGTGTGTAGATAGTTTGGGTAAATAGGATTTTTTGAATGGCATATGCGGGAAATGAAAAGTACTTCGCATCATCGCATCTTGTTTTTTTTCTGTACGTTTGGGATGATGGTGCTATTTGCTTGGTATTGTCAATGCCCTGTTTTTCCTCTCACATTTCTTGTATAAAAAACACAAAGTAACTGAGAATGAGTAAGTAAAGTAAATAGTGAGAATTGTGGGTATTTATTTACAGCTTTTTACAATCAAACGGGGACAGTTGATCAAATAAAGAGTTTATTGATGTACACGTACATCCCAATATTTACTATACGGCGAAATGGCTGCGTCTCCTTAAACAATACAGCATGAGAAAGAGAACAAAGAAACACATTTTCTTACTTTTACCATTATCGTGTTGTCAGGCGAGTTAGCAGTTTTAAGTGGAGCCTGATCTGGCCTGACCAACTATGAATCTTTAACACTCATTGTTTCATTAAATGATAGAAAAACGATATGTGATCTACTTCTATGACTTGGACTTGGCTTTAATCTTCGTTCATAACTGAGATAGCAGATAAAAACATAACGATGATACGTTCCAAGTACCAGAATGAAAATACTTAACTGAGAAACCTGTGACAAGTACTTTTGCTATGCCTTAAAATCCTTCTTACAGAGGAAAGTATAAAACTTGGCATGGGTTTCTTTTAGATGTTTCCGCACTCAAAAAAAAAACTTTGGACGTGCATGCAATTTTGAAATGAAATTAATTCTGCTTTCATCTCACATGGTCACATGCGAGTAGGTAGGTCTATAGACTTCCGTTTTTCCTTGACGACTACGCCAACAAGCCAGCTGTTGTCAAAATCAAAACAACAATGCAATGTGCTCCCACAAACCCTTTGCATTCCTTTTAACTACATACTTTCCACAAGCACAGCCAGACAACAAATTGACCCTCCTCCATTCTTTCGTCGCTACTCGTTTCTAGCCGACTGACGACGTTGAGTCCGTTATTCTTTTTGAAGCCCTACTGTGGTTGGATATTCGTCGTCAATTTACTTGATAAAATTCTTGTACATGTAACTTATACTAATATTCCAGACTACGAAGTAGAATTCGTCTCGAAATATTTTCTCTGTCTTCCAAGAAAATAAAGATATAGTGATGATATGCAATATGCAAGCGAGTTTCTACGCTTTTGAAATTATTTCTGAGAAGGGGGATAAAATGTTTTTGTATCTCAGAAAAGGAGAGAAAGTTTTGGGAATACATGCGGATGCATGTGACAAACGGTTTCGTAACCTATGCATATGGCTTGGCTCGTTCACTTTTAGCTTTAAGATCAGCGGATTTTCATGAATGCTATGCATTTTTTCTCTTTGCGAATCGTCGCACATGTCATGACTACTATTGCTCTAGCATGAGGAATGCAAAGATTGTCAATTGTCAACTAAATGTTCCACAATGAAATGAAAGTAAAAATAATAAGTGCGTATTTTTCTGCATCACATATTATTCGCATAAAAGCGTGTGTTCAAATCCAACTGCAGCCCTATTGGTCCTGATCTGCCAAACTCAACTTCATTATGAATGCAAGTAATTTGAAATGTTTGACGTTTTCCTTAAAACATTTTCGAATCTAGTCAAAGTGTTTTTTAAAATTTTGTTTCTATTTTTGTTTCCATGTTCTATCTTTCTTTCAAGTCTTTCTTTCCAAACTTTCTCTTTACATTGAAATTATTAAAAAACCGAGAAAAGAAACAAATGAAGCATTTTTTATTTGTGAAACGCTTTTATTCCCTAAAAATATGATATTTCCATACCGAAAGAGGGCTAAACCCAACTATTTACATCTAAAAAAATGAAGTAATTTCTGCATCATTGAATATTTGGAATGTGCACAGAGAATTAAAATTGGGTAGGTAGAAGAAACGTCCATATTTGGAGAGCACTAGGAAACAAGTCAAGTGGGATGTAGTATTTCGAGGTTGGTCGATGAGTGAAGTGTATTCGCTCTACTTTCCTAGAATCAGAGTTTTCTTGTTTCTCAGAGCTGGAAAAAGCTTTTTCATGAGAAAGAAAGTATGTACAACAAAAAGGAAGAACGCCATTACTGCTAACTTCCCTCACTCTGTCGAACTTTTTGGGGTCAACATCGAAATTCGCATGCACAATGCTATAACTGTTTTACAAGATAGTTCTTGTCATGTTAAACTTTGATGATGTTACAATATATATAGTATTCACACGGGATATTCGAATTTGATTTCAAGAATAGGCAAAACAAAAAATATGATGATGATATAAATTTCGGAATTGCATTTTGTATTCAAACCAGGAATGTTCCAGCCAAACATCATTGCAAAAGTTGAAATTAACTTTCATTTAAGTATCTTGCGCCACCAGCGTGATTACTTGATTACTTATGAAATGTTGTTAGCTTTAGTAGCTACATTGAATAAGTATGCTATTCAATATTTATCAGTTAGTTAGATGACAGTTATATCAATTTGTCCACTGATCCTAGTATTTTAGTTTTCTTCTGAAAATGTCCACCGTGTAAAGAAAATATGGGTCCTGGTTGTTGCAACCCGATGATCTGAAAAAATACTTAATGATTCATAAATCCATGTAGTTAACATGGTGAAAATAATTAAATGAATTCAAATATTTCGAATCATAAGAAAGTGAAGACATGTATTTATTGACCTTTGTGTAAAAACTGTGATTCTCATCGTCTATTTGGAAGCACACGCGTTTACGTTTTTAGGGAAGACGTCTTCCCCACATGCACATTTATAAGAAATGAAATTGTCTTCATATTATAGTAATAATAATAATATGTAATATGTAACATTGCATTACATTTTTGAGTTTTTCTCAACAAAAATGTACAGAGTGCGTCGAGAGAGTCTTCCTCATGATTCCACCACGCAATATGCAACATTAGTTATTTTTCACTTATTTCACAGCGAATGGTTTATGTATATGTAAACATAGTTCATTTATCGCATCCATATCCCAACAATTCTTCATTGAGGCAACAAAGTTTTTGCTGTGAAAGAAAGAATGAATACAACTACGAACGAGCATCATATTATGAGAGCACAAAGAAACTTCTTTTTTTAACTAGACAGGACTTTTTAACTAGTAGAAACTAGACAGGACTGGGGGATGGAAGATGAAAAAAGTGCTTTGGCTTTAGTTTTGGCTTGCCACTTTTGAAAACTGCAGTGGATGAGCTGAAGCTGAACTAGCTGGCAGCAAAGCAGCATATAGAGAGCATCATCATCATCGTATCGCATCTCGGGCAGTGTGACAGTATGTATCTACAATATCTACAACAACTAACTCTCCTACTCTTTCGAAACGAAGCAAAAGTCTGTAAAACACTTTTGTCAGAACCAACGGAATGAGGAACATAGGGAAAGAAAGGGAAGCGTTGTAGTAAGTAAGTAAGTATGGTTGGATCCTCAACCAACCTCATCGTTGTTTTACTCGATTTTCATAAAAATACACATATATGGAACTTTAGTTCTGCGAACATTTTACCATGACTATGGCATCAATTTTTTAAGCTTTTTTCGCATGCCTCCTTTCATTTACTTTTTTTGCTTGATATCACATCGCATCGTTCGTTCGTTCTCTACTTCTTCTTCTCAAAGTTTTCGCTTCGAGCTGCATAGAGACTAGGCCACTATATGCATTTAACACAAACTACATAAGAGAAGGGATAGATGTGATGTGCTAAAATCGGGCTGCTTCTTTGCTTGCTGTTCTGCTGGTCTGGTCGGATGAAAATAAAAGGTTGTTGGTTTGGGGATATGCGAGGAGTGTGATGTAAATACACAATTTTTTCCTTCATGGTAGTTCCTTTTCTTTCTTCGCCCTCGTCGATCGCATCGCACCGCTGGCTTGCCTCTACTTTTCTACCATTACCATAACATGTGGAAAACTCATAAAAAGGCTCTCCTCTCAAAACAGCAGCAGCAGCCTCAGAACAGAGCACATTCGATTCGTGGACGGATGATTTTTTTTGTTTCGTGTCGTATATGGAATATAAAGTGATATGTAACTGCGAGTCCTCACAGCAGTTTGGGTCTGAACAGGTTGAACTCAGCAACTCAACTTCAGTCCATTTGTAAAAGAGGGACAAAGCACAAAAGCTCTGAGCCAGCAGCGCAGCGTTGTTGTTTGTTGCGAAGCTCTCATCATTTTACTTTTTTTTTGTCATGATATGTGTAACTGTGCCACACGTTTACATTAAACGAAACCACATTTAAAAGTTTCCCCTATTTTTAAATGCACTATCAGTAATTCCACTTGCGTTCTCCTCAAATATGAAGTAAAATTAAAAAACTGTAATATTTCAAAGCGTTAAAACTTTTCTTTCATTTTTACATCATCTTATGCACCATAAAATAAAATCCATAAAACATTTGATACTACACAGCTTGCCTGCAATTTCAGTGTTTGTTACTGTCCTCTTTTAAAATCTTTGTTTGGGAATAGCACTAATTATCTTTTGGCATTGATTCATGAAAGGACTTTAAGTACCTGTCTGAAGGTAACGAATAACCAGTGGTTCGTCAAACTTGACTTATCGAAATCCCTTAGTGCTTATCAGTGTGTAAGACAATGATTTGAAGACACCCTCAAATCTTTTAGAAGATAGTGTGTCCTACTCCAATCAACGGATTTATCAAGCAAACGAGTCATCAATTCTTATTCAACCACTAAAACAGGAATAAACAACTAAAGAGGCGAGAGAACGGAAAAGGTACGGATATTATTTGGTTGTTCACTTTCAAACAAATTTATTCCTTCAATAATTACGGATCGATACGTAGATAATAACCAAAATCCATTGGCTTTTTCTCTGTCATATTTCATCATAACTGTGCATGCTCTCATCCCATCGTGAGACTTTAAAAAGTACATAGCGTTTGTTAAAAATGTTGAAATAGTGGCAGCAGGTAGCATCAACAATGCAATTGCCGTTTGACATATTATATATGCAGGAATAATGACGACATAGCAACACAAGACTACATTGTGATAGTATGACATTTGTTTAAAATACAATCAAAACTCAAAACTGTTTAACAGTGCACTTACAACGTTGCTTCATGCGACTTTTCGAGTAAGACACTGTCTCTTGTTAGCAAATTACAGCGCACTACATGGTTTGTTTATTGTTCACACACAAAGCAGACCTATGCATGTGCTCTTCCTTGATTGCAAAGTTGTTGCCAAGTTAATCACTGTTATTATGCGTGAAGATAATGCATACTTCTCATTCTGCAATTGGCATCTTCACTTTGCTAAACCCAAGTTTTCTTTTTACTTTTAATATCATTAGAAAGTAGCGACTTTGATATCTCAGGTCTTAAACTATTAAAATTATTAAAAAATGTCATCATAATAATATGAGTTTTTAAGGGATCCTAAGATGTTTCTGTTGTAGAAATGCGCAAAACAAGTAGAGATATTATTATCACCTTTATTACTTAACTGCCACCCATTTAAAATTGTCATTCAAATGCCATCTATTCCTATTAATTTTGAAAAATTTAATTACTTTCAAAAGATTTACCATCAACCATCAACATTTATCTGCTGAATTGAGCACTAATAGAAAAGTGAAATTTGAAGGCCAAACGCATTTTACAGAAACAAATTGATGGAAGGTGATTCCATCTTATCATATTCAGACATATTTTTTTTACTTTAGTTTACTATACATTTATTTACACACACGTTGTTTCGTTTTCCTTTGTCTATTGATTTCGTCTGTTTACTTTTTTGCTGTGCATAGAAACAGGATAAGGTGCTCACAATACTAGGTACGCGCAGTAGACTTTATGTAGCATAGTATGATATTATTATGCTTTTGCTGTTTCATCCATTTGCTTTGTGAACTCGACTCACTTACTCAGTTCATGTCCGATAATCCCAACCAATATAACTACGAGTAAACGAGGTAAACGGAACTCGCAGAGAGAAAGAGAGATTTAAAAAAAGTTATATGCTTAATCGATATCTTGTCGATCAAGTTTTATAGGACAATACCAACCTGAAAAAAAGTATTAAAATGATGGTTTAGCAACATAGTTCGTGGCTCTCAATAAAGTTACTATGTACGTTTGTGCATTTCTCTTTTGCCTTCTTATCTTCCATGAAAAAAGTTTTTCCTACAAGTGCAACGCAACACAATTGCCCTAGCATTACAAAGTACTCAAAATATGTATAGGGAAAAAATCGACAAGAAGTACACTGGCGACCTGCAGCGCACTGGATTTGGTTGTATTATGAGCAGTAGCAACAGCAACAAAGAAAGAACGAGAGAAAATTTCTTCAGGGCAAATTCATTCTTTACTCACTCTGCCTATCCAGTCGTCGTCCAAGCTCCAAGTCCCTACTACCTGTCTATAAGTATAAGTAATAGGCATGAGCCATCCAAGATGGAAAAAGGAAAAACTAACTTACCTTATATGTACACACAAATGTGCATAAAATTACAATCCGTGTTCTATCAGTCGCCTTCGCATCGACGACGTAAATAATGGTCACGTTCTTCTCATTTCGACGATTTTGTTAGTCTAACTGACTTCACTTGCAAGTACTAAATGGTTTTAATTTTAGCTTGTAAAAAGTAAAAGTTGCTGAAAATAATTTAATGATGAAAAAAGCAGATTATGACTAATCTCTGCTACAATATAGATGAAGGCAACATGTATTTAGAGTAATGCTGCTCAGAAGAAACCACTGTTTCCTTCTGATTCAATTATGCAATGTAAAACTGAACCATGGAGTCGTGACTAAATCTCTACATAAAGTGAAAAAATCGCTTGAAGGAGTCACACTTCCAATGACAAACACGCCTATTGAAGTACAAGCATGTACTTATGCATGCATTACGCAAAATCCTCCAGAATTTGGCCTGGAGTGAGTATTAACTAAATTAAATCCTTTCTCAAATTTATTTAAGCTTGAAATTGGTTTCACTTTTCTTAGTGGGCAGGAAGCTAGCAGGAACAAGTAGGACAAGCACACATCTACATAATCCAGCATTTTATTACAAAATTTAGCGATGGTGATAAATTCCAGAAAATAAAGAGGCCATGCTTGGATTAAGTAGCCGTCTAATAATAATAACAAAAGTTCTCTTTCATCCACATGTCGTTTAAGGGTGTGTATTTCATTGGTTTTTTTTTACTTTGGAAGTTTGATGGCACAAAGAGGTTTATTGTGCAAAAGACAGTCAAAACAAAGTTATATGGTCACATGGCCAGTGAACGAGTAAACCCTCTCGCAAAAAAAAGGAATCAAAATAAATAAAAACTGCTTCATTTAAATAAGGCTACGACGCAGTTTCCCTGTTGCAACGTACATGCTACACTTCTATAAATAAATTCATAAACCATTCCATACATGACTTGGTTTTGAACTGATAAAAAAGTACTTAAACACATAAAATGCAAAACACACGACACACACTCATGAATGACTGCAGGTTACTTTCCCGTTGATATGTGAATAGGGCTTTGTCTTATTATTTTTCATTATTGCACATTAGGATTAATCTTAATATGTATGGATTATAGATGTGTGTACCTACATCACACCACACAACGTTTGGTTTGACACGAATGACCCAGATTTTTTTCTCGCTTTTTATGAAGAAAGAGCCTGGACTAGCAGAAAAAATCTATCATTAACTGCATAATTTATGTCTTAAATTCATACAAAGCATCTAGAGCAAATCAGCACAATCCATGGGTTCTTCAGTAGTTTACGCTTTTCAGTCTTTTCTATCCAGTTTTAGTTGGGCATGCCTCAAAATAATTCAAATTTTCTTTCAGTTTTGTCTTGTGCAAAACAGCCTTTGGCATAAGGAAAATCTCGGTGGTGTTTTTTGTATAAATCATTATTGGGGTAAGTATGGAGATGGATGGATATGGGAAACTATATACACATAGATAAGAAAAGAAGTGCTTACTTAAATAGAATGTGCCTTATCTTTTAAAAACTTCGACGTCTTCCGTACATTTATTGCAGACATGGAAGGCGAAACTGCGCCTTATTTCTCCATACATACATGAGGGTGATATTCTTCCCGACACAACTTGCAAATTCTTGTCAGGGAATAATAGTTTTACTTGCGTGCTGTACTAAAGTTGTAAATTCATCCTTTTTTTACAGAATTGCAGTTGAAAAGAGTTGTAACTGCACTGCGAAGTCTTTATTTTTCTGGAAGATTGGTTTTAAGTTACCCCATATCATGAAATACGTCTTGCTGTTACTCAAAAAAACCTTTTGGCCATGTAAAGTATTACGTCTTCCAAGAGGCTTCATCCTGCTAATTTGCTTTATTTGATTTATTAGAATTGCAAAAAGTCCATGAGCTTAATGTTTTATTTTGTAAACAAAATGAAACGTCATACTGCATTGATACTATGTAGATATAGATATCAATGTACATTTTACAAAATGAAAGTTTTCGGTATTACATGTACTCAAATTACACCGATATATTACAAATTAGAATACAAACCCTGCAAAAAAGGACAAAAACGTGTTTTAAATTAAATTTGTTATTTAAGACCTTGGCATTGACAGCAAGAACATGGTAACATCAGCAGTATAGACTAATGAATGACTTTTTTATTCGTCTTTTTGGATTACTTGTACAAATGTTAAATCTGAAAGCTGTAGGTATTCCGCACAAGTTGAGATGAGCGTCAGATGTCAATAAAATGCAAAGTGAATTCGAGCTTGCTCGCATCTTCCGTCATAATAAATGGTTGATCATTTCATCGCATGATCAACTTGTATCGAAGTCGTTTAAACTTGAATTGCTTGTTTTATGAACTTCATTAATAATGTGTTGGACAAAACAAAAGATTATTTATGGGGATACAAACTTTTCCAATTACCAGCAGCCAACTAACAAACGGATTTTGTGACATCAGCGGCACATGAAAGAAAATTTTATTAGTATGGAAGTTACCTACGTAATTTTTGCTCGAATTCAATAGCTTTCCCTAATTTAGCTTTTTTGTTTACACGATTTAATTTGGCCGGTTAGGAAGGATTGAGGAACTTATTTTCTCATGCGTTGAACTCACTTTTGTCTAAAATATTTAATTTCTTACGAATTTTTATTGGAACGTTCAAAGATACATACTGATTTAAAAGGGACTGGTGATTGGTGATTATTACTTATATCCTCGGTACAAGATTCTTGTGATTAACTTTAACTCCTGTTTGCGTATCAACATGATAAAAAGTTTACCTAAAATATTTTCTCCTCATATCGCTAACTGTATGTAGAGTCATCCTTATGTCACATCAGAACTCAAACTAAAGATTATATTTGGAAAGATTCGAGGAGCATCACACTTGATCACACTGCATTTAGGGACGGACTCGGCGGAATGATGTCTACACTTTAAGTGTTTCAAACTTTGGCTTTGCCAGAAAATCTAGTTGAAACTAGTCGCATCGGATGGAAAGTGCAAAGACAATGGATAGTTATGCTAGTTAAGTGAATGATTCCAAAGCGTACATGACCAAGAACCTTTTGTCGAAGATCAAGTGAATGTTAAATTCCTGAGTTCATTGCATCGTGTAGTGCACTGCATTGCACTAGTTTAAAAAGCAGTGCAATGTAATGTAGCTTTCATAAGGGACATGTAGTACGCACACAATGTCCAGATAAATCTAGTTGTTGTTTTAGTTATTTAGTACATTTTTGCACAGCAAATGCCTCGATTCCAATTCCAACTGGGCTTTTATGTTTCCCTGAGTGAAATTATTGCACAGGTCTATGACTTTGCCCACGGAATAAGCGCAGTTTCATGAACTTAAAATGTTAGTACGTATTAGCAGTGACTGTATTTATTTATGTTTTGAGTGTGCAATAAAGATTCTGTGGAGCTGGGAGAGTTGTACACGAAAAGAGAATTACTTAACTAAGCAGTGTTAAATGACTGTTTCTTTTTTGCCTTTTTGCAGTGACGGAGTGATATTCCACCAGTGCATTGGATGTTTCAATCGACCCCATCGATTCCGTTCATGTGCGAAAATTATCACTACTGGAAAAAAATGTTTCCCGGTATGCTCGTGCATCACAAAGCAAACAAGCGGATTGCAGTGCCTGATAGTGTAAATATGTTCGTCAAGTTGATTCGCCAAAATTGACGTTTGCAGGTAAGCGAAGTTAATAATTCATAGTCTTAACCTTTATCGCTATAAAACCCACGCGTTTTCGAACCAACCATGTAAGCATCCTGGAAACCTGACATGAAAGGAAATAACGAAAGGTGTGCAAATTTGCATAGAAATTTTTCACAAATGTATGCTTTGTATTCACGAAGGGGTAAAGCGCATAAAGATTATTTTAAGAAACATATGTATTCATCTCGTACTGAAATTTGAGTGTTTCCCAGTTAATTTGAAAACTATGGCCTGTTAGATACCTTAGCTGGAAATCAAACTAAGGTATGTTGATATATGTAGGGTAATTTGCTAGTGTATCTGTAGTGGTGTTGTAACAAATTGTTTTGGTCTTGTCCTAAATGTTTTTTCTCTAATCAAATTAATCATTCTACTATCTTTTCAACGTTTTGCTTCATAATCTCTTGAAACGAGTATTAATCAGAAATTTGCATTTAGCATGACATTTGATGAAATGACACCACTGGCTCTTCTTTTGCGTCATCATCTCACTTGTCACAATTTATGGCTTATAATAATGATGACTTTCATTGATACTAGGTATTCATGATTTCGACGGCACGAAGTAGGAAGAAGAAAATGCTTTTCAAATGTCTTTATCCAGCAAATACAACTTTTTTATCGTCAGGCTTATCCTGGATTATGTTTTTTGTAGTCCATTTGGTATATTTGGGATCATCGTAATCTTTCGAGAACATTGCTACCGGAATGGACCAACCGACGTGCTCGGTTTGCGAAACAAAGAGAATTTTTACCCCGTGAATTGTATCATCAGCTCAGCATTATGCGCGTTAAATTGTCTTCTCACTATGATCTCTGATGCGTATGCGTCTGGTCTGCAGTTTGCATCGCACTTGTTTTAGAAAACATTTGCAAAATATGAATTAGTTATGATGATATGATGACAATGGCATTATTTATGTGTTTGTAAAAAATGATGATGACATAAAATAAACATGAGACTTTTATCGTCCATCATGCCGTGCTGAAGATATACGAACGAACACTGCAAATATCGCATCGACAAATATATACATACTTAATTTTCAATATTGGTCGTAAATGGTGTGCCATGTCATCCGAGTTTACAGTGGAAATTGATGGACAACTTCTTCATTTATGTACTTACTTATGCATAGGGGTTTGAGAAGCTTCCACAAAACAAGTACGCGCAAGCGATAAATTGTTAATTGAGTTCATTTTATGAGTAGTGTCCTTTTCGTTTCGCAGCTTTACGATTTCAGTTTAGCTTATATTTTACGGTCATTGACATTTCGCTGCAGCAGTTTCATACCGTGGCAACATCAACACAGTGTCAATATTTTTTTTCAAACCTTTTTAAAGCAAAAACGTCCTCATAAAATTTCCAACATTCTTTTTCCAACTTTTTCGTCCAGTGCTTTGGATTATAAAACAAGATGAAATTCCTGTAGTAAACTGTTCTTTTCCCATGAAAACGATTTCCGCAATGTATCCATGATGCGGTTCACATCTAATTATGTGCTTAATTAAAAGTAACCTTTTATTCTTGTTTACTTAAAGTGCTCTAAACTAACTGTTGGCTTGCTATGTCTATACAAAATCCGAATATCTCTCCTCCATTTTGCATACGGAATTTGAGTTGTAATGATTAATTATGCGAGCATTTGTGAAGAAACTGAATTCAACTTTCAACCCCATTTTGACTATACATGTATATTTAATTAATCTAATTATCCAATCTCACAAACATATCAAATAGTTCTATTCTTACCATTGTTTTCAAATTGAAAATAGATCGAGTGACAGATCTCAACAATCTAAATGTTTGAATGGTTATTTCAGGGAACAAACCTTTTCATGCATTATAAATTAGTAGATGTCATTATGTCATCATGCTTCTAGCAATAGTAAATAATCGTTTGTTACATTTGTATTGAACACACAAAGGCAGTGAAAGGTGGAATGAATATCAATTATCCAATTGAATTTATTTAAGTTTACATAGATAGATAGTATTTAGAAAACGTGCATAATTTTCATGTCATGATCATCTATTTTGTGCTCAGCATTTAGTTTGATATTTCAAAACAATTCTTCTTTTATGGATCCATGATCCATCGTACGTTCTATTCTGATTGCCACATTCACAAATTTACGGCTATGTGTGCTTCCAGTCGAATTATGATCCTTCCATATGCATTCAGGTTTTTAGCAAAAACATCCTGAATCCTGATGCTAAATGTTGATAAACAAAAAAGCGAGCAATCGGTTTTACTAATCTGAAAACAGGTTGTTTATTTTCTTTGAATAGTGAATCCCGTCGTAGTCAGTTTTTGTTAATGCATGCCGCTTATTGCACGATGGTACGTGTAATGGTAATGGTCGCATGAATTGTATTGCACTACTACTGAACAGCGAATAAAACACAGTACGCGCAATGGATGAGGATCGGATGATATGATGATATTGGTGATGGACGATAAAAGAAATTGAGAAAATACAGAAAAATTAAAATCCTCTAAACAATATTTTGATCTCATTCGCATTTCATTGCTTTCGTTCGGCTGTTGTGTTGTTGCCAGAAGCGATATATATTTTTTCATGAGGGTGAATGTGAATGTGCGCACTTCATTTCATAACAAAACAAAAACAATGTTCGTCCGTCCGATGCAATACGTGCCACATAATTTCGTGATTCGTAAAAATACTTTTTGAGTACATATACGCATCTTCTGTAGCATTGTGTCATTATCCATCTATTCCACCTCGTCATGATCATTACAAAAACGGTTGTATCTGGCTCATGAGATGAGATTCTTTGTTGTAAAGCCTACTACTAGCAGCTGATTGTCTATTCGGACTTCATGAATGATGAGATTTATTTCCCAAATCCTTTGTAAAATTATAAGGATTTACTCAACTGTTTTACTTTGAACATTACTGCATGGATTTAAACTGTAATTCAATCAATTATATTTCAATTATTATTATTATTATCAATTCAGTCAAATGACATTTTACTTAACGGAATTACTGAAATATTGTAGTACTTTGGTTAGTTCTAGGGAACTTATAACAAAAATAATTAAAACAAAAAGAAACAAGTTTTACCTTACAACGTTACGACGCAAAAAAGTATGCAAAACAAAATATAGTAAATATGGTCTTATAATAGATGCATTGACATAAAAATATGTACCTATGTAAATTATGTAATCAGAAACGGATTGAAAGGTATCATGTAAGTTTTCATTTTCCAAATCCTGCATTTCTGAAGCATTTTCGATTACAATTTAGAAAACATACATGACAATAGATACATATTTTTTTGTTTAGCTTATAACGTTCCTGGAATATTTTTTCAATTAATAAGAGTTGTACATAGATTCATGGTCTCTGCATAAAATCGACAGTGCATGTGCAAAAATTAAACAGTTGAAAAAGCTGAAATTTGTTCAGGCTCCATTTTTACATACATGTACAACGTGCGTTGAATAATATTCTTATGCCTAAGCTCATCCTTGTAACGTAACGAATTTTACCCTGAACCTGAAACGTGTTTTACTCGATACTCATGTTGGCTTTGACTGTGACTTTGACATAAAATACATAATTACAGTTCGTGATTCGTTTATGATGTTCGTATCAGAGCTATATGCTGCTGCTCTCGTAGTGGATTTCACGCTGTTTCTTTGTTAAGGTCTACTTACGCTGAAAATTTATAGCAAAAAAAAAAAAAGAATGAGTATCGTCATCGTCGTGGTCTCTCTGAAAGTTTGTACATATTTTGCTTTTACGAGATGAGATGTACTGAATGTACGCATATGTTTGAAGCATAAAATGAAACGCCTGCCTGCCTGCTGCACTGTACTGCTGCTCTGCATTGTTTTCAAGACCTCCTCTAGTTCTAGTTTGAGTTGAGGGAGTACTTGAGGGTACCACTCGACTCTGCATCTCGAATTACACACAGCTATTTGAAGAACGCTTTTGGAATGGAATATGAAACGCAAAAAAAGGGAACATCAAACCAGCAGACCCACAAAGCCTGCCTGGCTAGCTCTCGCTAACTTCAACATGAATTACGTATTGATTTTTTTTTCTTTTGAGAACAACCCGAACACGAACCAAGCAAGCAAAGCCTATTCTTTCAGCTGATGAAATAGTTCTAAAGGCCTCCATTTCAGCTGACGACTAAGATGACGATGGGGATGAGACGGAGTGGTGTATACTTATGTGTATCCCAACCCAAAATGCATATGCCCTTCAAAATTACTTGCGAAGTCTTAGACTCGATCATGAGAAAATAGAGAAAAAAGAGAGAAAGTTTGGCTTAGCTCTTACTTCATTCAAAATTTTTGCTTGAAAAGATCAATGATGAACTAAAAAAGTGCTTTACTTACATTGAAGGGTTTCATTTCAGGGATAAGATGTTTATCAAAGACATAGACTTTGTTTACGTAATATTTATTCAAAATAGGTGCCCAAGACTGGGTTGTGTATGAAGACATTAGAAAACGTATAACGCAATCTTATCTTTCTCACCAACTAAACATTTAATTTCATTTGTTTATTTTTGGGGTTTCAATATCGAAAATGGCGCATATGATTTCAGACTAAACCTCATTCTTACGTCATATCGGTAGACACTTACATTTCAGGAAATAATTATTTTTAGTGGTAGGTCAAGTTCACAAGAAATTAAAGCCTTAGAAATAAATGTATATGTAAGGAATCTGTGCATAAAAGAAAGATTATTGATGAGAAAGGGATTCGTGTGAGAGACAATTTTCATTTCAAACTATTAAAGCAGTCGCATGCATACATAAAAAAACATTACGTAGATCTATTTTGCGTTTTACATCATCATCACGATTACCTGAACTACCGCACAGCTATTAATAGGACTAGAAGATACTTTGATAAAGGCGTTTCCCTTCAAGCGCAGTTTATCTAGTGCAAGTAAATATACATACAATTTCTGCATTCGGACTCCCACTCCGAAACATTCGAAATTTTCTTTGGCTCATTTATATTTCTTGGACTTGAAAACAAGTAAAAGGCTCGATGCAAAACAAATTTTGGCTTACTTATCTGTAGCCTTGAAAAAGCATCTGTCGTAGATGCAAAATGAACGCGGAATGAGTTTCAAAAAAGTCATCCGTTCTAATTGATAATTTCTTCAAGAGATTCAAACTGCCTCTTCTATTCCTTATTCTGACATTGTGAGGATCTCAAACATGAGAACAACAATGCAATGTACCCTCACTTTACCACATCGAATGGGAAAGATTGACGGATCGTCATTAGTATTTCTATACTGTAGTGCACATATGTGGTTTCCTTGCCAAAACTCTTGGTTTAACCTCAGATGAATAGAATACGAATGTTTAAAAATGAAGTGTGCTGATGCACATACACCGTGAAAAATGTACTTTGTTACTCGCCTTGACGACTAAAAAACTGATCACGAGCTTCTAAAATGGAAATTGAATTTGTTTTTTAGCATTGCATGAGGTAGGAGAATTGACTAAAACAATTTCAGAGATTTCTGATTCTGCTACACGACTAATTACATAGTACATGCATGACTATTCCTCCCAAAAAAGTCTTAACTGTTTTTGCACCACAGATGGATTGATAGTCGTGATGTGATATTCCTATCGGCTGTATTATTACTGACTTTTGTCATTTGGCAAGGTGTCGTTTTAGATTTTTATGAAGATCTAATGTTTGCAATGCAAAAATGTACAAGTTCAAGTACACGACTTATTGCACATTTCGCTTTTTTGCAATCGTCATCTATTTTTGGACTCTGAATGTGCATAGCTTTGAATATTCATATTATTTTCTGTTGTTTTTTTTTGTGGCTCGCAATTCTCTGATGAGGTTTTTCTTTAGTAAGTTGTCATGCGGTGCGGTGTATTATGTAATGCCAAACTGGAGTTTTGTCCAGTACATACAATACGTATAACGACTTGGTCCTTTGTGACTGTGACTGTCGCAACGATAAAAACAAGAGAATCAAGTTAAGTGGTTGATAGAAGAATGGGCTGGGGCCATTTTCTATGAGTAGGTAATTTAATATTCCGACATCAAACATGGACGGGGAGTCATCTAAAAGGTTTTTTATGTCCTTTGTTGATGTCTCCCGTTTGATTAAATATCCGACAATGACAGAAGCTAAGCTAGTATTAAAGCAAAAATATATCAACGTGACGCAATTTTGCAAAAATTCTTCTTTACCGACCGATGCTAGATTTAAAGAACATTTTACTCAAAAGTACATATGGAATTAAAAGAACGACTTTATGTGTCTTCAAAAACGAAATGATATTTACTTTCCATGGGGACTCGTTGCGAAACGAAAGGGATTTTCTCTTTAATCTGACTTTCATTTTTTTTGCTGATCATAAAGTACGTATGAATATAAAACGCTTGCTTTGACTTCGAGTGAACCTACTTCCGTCCAAGTTTGGTGTAAATTCATACTGTGTCCATTTCATTTTCTTTCTTATCTCGTCTTGTGATTTGTATGCTGTTCTCGGAACAAAAAATAAATGACAAAAGACAGGAACTGTTTCATGTCAAATGTTGAAAATTTAAACTTTAAATATGGACTACTTCTCAAGGTTTTCATCTGGAAGAGCAAATGTTTCATTTGTTTATTTCTTAACATTGTTATCTGAAATAGATTTTACATTTCGCTTGTGCTACTTTGCAATTGGCATATTGTCGTAACTAATTCGCAACGGAACACCAAAGCGAAGCCGATTGGAATAATAATAAAGTGACATGCGTTTCATTTGAATGCAGATTAATTCACCTAAATTCTTAGTGCTATTGTATTTTTATTATCAAAAGTATTTAAAGTTTTGTTTTTATTTCCAGTCGTACATTTCATTTCAATTTCCATGCTTTGTAAATTAGGTATGAATTCTATCCCACCATATTTTAAACGTCGTCAATCCCCAAATCACTGTTGATAATTACACATCCCCTGTCGATCAACTGCATACATGGATGCTCATAGAGAAGGAATTTAATAATTTCGCAGACATTTGAAAAGAACTCAGGTCTTCACGAGTTTCAAACATACATAGTGAAGGAAGTTAGCTTAAGAATGTCGTAAATAGGAATTGGATGTGATGATAAGTGACGCAGACAAGGGGAACGTATATTATTGATCTCGAATTGGGACAAAATTACGCATGGACACGGACAGACCATCGTATTTGGTTTCTATTTGAAAAAGGACGAAAGACGAAACGGAATTGAAAATCAATTGTGATGAGATTCTCTGTGCAAACGCCTTTCACATGTTAACTTAAAATTTGCTCTCGCGAGGTGGTCCCACCCCTGCCTCTTCCTCACTCTTTATATTTTTACCTCGCTTTTTTGAAGGAGTATCCGCTGAAAATGTTCAAAGGAAAATTGTGGCCTTGTAGTTTTACGATTTTCTTTGAAGAAGTCGATCTATGTAAGCCTAATGAGATGTGAGATTATCATTTCAAGAAAAAAGCTAATCTGCAGAACGAATACCCGCGCATTCAACATCATTATTCTTTTGTCACGACCATGTTTTGTTGTCGAGTTTGCAAGATTACAGCAGAAAAGTTGCCTCCCTTCTGTTCTTATCCACAAAAGCAATAGTATAGAAGATTTACTAGGCAGAATTAAGTACATATTACAAATATAGCATTCTTATCATCATCACTTTATGTACCTCTAAAGTCTGGTGCCTGTCTGCAAAAAATACAGGTAGAATATAAACGAAAAACAACATTGTTCAGTGTCTCATTCTCCCCCTGACACATTAAAATTATGTATATTGGAAAAGATTTAATAGGGTAGAATGCTTACTTTTAACGAGAGAAGGGGTTGGCTTGGCTTGCCGTTGACGTCGATCAAATTAGGATCGATTCAAGTCACATTTCATGGGAAATGTTTTTCTGAAAAAAAGTTCATCTGCCTGTGCAAACTAGTACAATCGTATGGAAAACTGAAACTGAGGTATCGACATCTTTTCATCCGGACAGGATATAAATTCATTTTTCCCTTCTAAACACAGCGCTGATTTAAACTAATGCAATCCCTTTGAAAGTAGGTGTCTGAGTAGAAAACATTTCATTGCCCAATTACATGTCTGATCATAGTGATCAGATACAAACCTATATATAAGTAACTATGGTACCCCTATATGATTGAGTTACTGAATTATAATTTTTCCCTAGATGCTCTGGGTAATCAGGTGCGACTTCTCTCAAAAAAATTCATACACTCACTTTAAAGAAGTTTCTGGTGTTGCGTTTATTGTGCAGACCTATCAAAGCCTTACTATAGATTATAGATCCCCTAAACCTATTTTTTTTTGTCTGTCCACCACCAGCGAGCGAATGAAGAAACTGCGTAGTTATTTTATTGAAGAAATGGCGTTTTTGTTCGCTTAAAACATCTTCGTTGTTCTGTCCATATGTTTTTGCACTGTGTGCGCTTCGCCTTCTTTTTACTCCTTTCGTTCTCTCCGCTCTGTTCTGGTTTGACTTGCACTTGTAATGTGCTTACTTTGTTGAACTGAACTGAACCCAAGTAACTCGCAAAAAGCAGTCTTTGTCTTTGTCGAGGACCGATTGAGACGATGAAACATGCAGCATGTATACTCCTTTTTTGCTAATATTGTTTCTAGGTTTTTCCCTTCTACACTTGTTTGCCAGTTCAGTCCGGAATTGTGTTTTTTTTTCTTGCTGAGGGAGCATTGTAAAAGCAATAATAATGTGTCCTGGAAGTACTTTTTATGGATTTGTCCAGCTCACTTAACTAACAACTGCACGTCCAAGTCTTCTTTATTTAGCTTTATGCGTCTTATTTAGAGTTAGAGAGTGGAAGAGAGAGAACGAGCGGAATAATCATATTTTTTGTTTTCTACATTCGATAAAAGAGTTGATTTTTGGGTTGGATGTATTACCGCGGATCGATAAGTTAATGGCCTTCTTGCCCCTTTATCTAGTTCCGCAGCCTAGAAGGAGTCAACAACAATCCAGGTGCACTCATCACGTTGATGGAATAAGTCTTATGATTTTCCAATCGACTATTCCATTCCACTTATTTCAGAACAAAGGATTTGCCTTCCAATGTACATAGCTCACAAATTAATTTCTCTTCGGAAAATGATTCATAAGTACCTATTGTGTATTTACCCAGTTAGGCTCATAATTTCTGGAATGATCATTTGCCAGCTGCCAGCCTAAGGAAATCAATTTACTAACTATGCCACGTGTTATATATTTTTTTAAATAAAAATATTGATTTATTCTAGAAGTAAGCCTTTGCTTGCTAGCAATTTTACTTACATTCAACAAATAGCGTTCGGAAGAATTACTGAGGATGTGATGAAAAACAGTTTTCTTTTTTTTTACCGATCTTTAGAAAACAAAATTCATTTTATATGTAAAGCTTCACCTGACTGGAAAAAATCTCCGGGGAGCATTTTTTACTTTCATTCGTTTGCAACAAATGATTCCATGTTTGTTCGGGGCGAAAAGGTTTCACCTTGGAAGAAGTCAACATTCTCTTCCATACATGCCCATCTCTAATGTATCTCTGTCTGTATGCATGAGCTGGAAAAAATACAAAACTCAAAAAAGGACTACAAGTTTTACTGCAAGGGTTGCAATTTTAGCTAATATTCATCCATTTGGTATCTACATAGGAAAGGATATAAGGACTCCTTCCTACGACGATTTTGATCGTTTAATTCCCACAAAATTTGTTGTAAAAAACTTTTTTTGTTTCCTATCTGGTGTATTTGTATTTCAGAAAATGAAAATACACCTCAGACCTGCTGCGGACACTTGTAATTTAGATATTTGTGGTGTATCAAGCAAAGCAATGTTTTTTATTCACCATAAACAACTAACTTGCTTGTTTATAGGCAAATATACCGGGGTTTCTGTTGTCCTTTCTAAGTATTTCTATACATACTTTCAAAGCAACGTTAGGGCATAATGTGTCTATCCATTTATTTTCAAATGCATTATTTTAATTTCCCTTGAGGGGCTTACCTGGAAAATCGTATTTTTGTAACTGTATTGAAGGTCGCTTGTTGTTGTTTTATTGGAATATTTTGACTTTGGAGTTTCTTTTCTTTTTTGGAAAGGGTACGATGATTTTTAGGGTAGTGCTAACCAGCAAGTAGCACAATTTAATTTGCATACATATTGATTAATACTATGGTACAGCAAACAGGGATTCTATTTCACATATTTCTAATTTTTATATTTTAATGTGAGTTATCCATTTTTAAATTGAACGATAAGGAATCATAGCTTAACTACTTAGGTACATCAGTTATATCAGATATATCCATCGAAGATAAGATGCAGGGCAGAATTCATGCCTGTCTAACAACTCATGTAAGTTT
The DNA here is from genome assembly GCA_027743895.1 of Seira musarum. NCBI lineage: Eukaryota > Metazoa > Arthropoda > Collembola > Entomobryomorpha > Entomobryidae > Seira > Seira musarum. Next base: position 35,500 of record JAHZMX010005890.1, on the reverse strand, counting down.
TATGCGGAAGCAACTGTGACAAAATTACAAGGAAAGCAAGAAAATTACGCGAAGTCAGCAGAGAAATGAAAAGCTATTCTGACGAGGAATAACTACATGTGCGATGTTTATTTTCCACAGAGTTATTTTTATTTCCAACATGAAGAAAAAGCGAAAACTCATTCTGATTATGTTACAGCATAATATGCGTTGCTTACTTCTTATTCTGATTTTAGCACGAGACCCATACACACGTTTTAATTTACACAGATGTTGTTTCAATGATTTTGTTGTGCATCTACACATCCAAGTTCAGATCACGGTTGCAGAAAATGATCATCTTCGTTTTATTTAGTAGAATGAAGCAAATTAAATTTGCTTCTATGCTCGTCCAAAAATGAGTCATGGCGCTCCAAATTTTTACAAAAAGAAAAAGAAGTAAAATCCCAATTTAAGTCGGCATAGTAATTCTGCGTGACATTAGTTAAAAAGTAATCTCTACGCTTGGCTAAAATTATTTTCTAATTTATTACTTATTATTGTAACATCTGCTATGTAAGACAAACGTTTTGAGCTGAGTGGTTCAAAAACAAGACAGAATCAGTACATTACAAATTTTTAGCTTGTTTGCGAGAGTTTGGAAAAAGACCTCCATAATTTGAATAAAGACAAAACACTTTTCAAGTTTTATGACTAATGCACATGAGTCTTTGCCTCCAGAGAATTAGGCGTATTTTATGAGTGTGTGTGATTTTTGATGATTTCATGCACTTTCATGTCTTAAACTTTGCAAACCTAAGGAAAAATAAAAAGTCCAAGTCGGAGGCCAAATTCGATAGTTTTGTTTTCGTCTTTCTTTGTTCTGACAAAATTTGAATGAGTCAGGTAGCTGTCAAATTGGTTTCCCTTTCAGAACAAAAAAAGCATGAGTAATGCATTCTTTCTTGTGCTGTACCTTCAAATCTTCTAAAAAAATTAAAAACATGTTTGCAGTTTAAAGCATTTCATGAAGAAATTCTAGGAAATATGCATCTGCAAGCTTGTATCATTAATGAATTTTCCCATAGGCCATCTTACTTCCACTTTCTTGTTGTAAATGAACAAGTTCCGCATTAATTTTCTTTGCATTTCTTTGTACTTCTTTTGTTGTGGTCTACAAGAAATTTTAACGCGGTTGCAAATCTACTTGCATTAATCAAACGTATTAATCAAGTGTATTGTTGACCAGATGGCAGTGATGCACGGCAGAGTGCTTTTTTTTCTTTTTACCGAGTGGCAACATGCTTGCATGGTGTCGGTAAATGAACTGGAGTTTTTTAACCTCCATTTCCACTCCACTCCACTTTATATGAACGATAATCGTGCAATTCCTTCCTTCGTAACTGTTAATTTTCCCTTAAGCGTAGCATGACATGAGCAAAGGCAAAAAAGAGGCTACTTGAAACCTTTCATTTTCTCTGAGCGGCAAACGGGCTTCATGCCTCTTTTTTTGCAAAATATTGTTCAATATTGTGCTATTTAAACAGCATGTATTAGAGAAAGGTTAAGTTTTTCTAACGAAAATACACGGATACTTTTTTTTTGCAAAAGTATTTGAACCTTTTTTTATCTCATGCTTGAGTGTATAAATTACTGCCTGGTTTTATCATAATTTCCAAATCAGCAAGAAGGTTTCATTCCAGAGAACAACAACAACTTTTCCAAAATTTGCGTACACCGAAATAGTACATAATTTATGCTTTTTATACCGCTCAACTGAAAACCACGCTGTTCTTAAATGTATTTCGTTTTCGTATGTAATTACCTTGCATTTTATTTCATGTTAACTTCGAAAAACAAAATAATGAAAGTGTGGTTTACATAAGGAAAACATAAAGTATGAACTTGCATTACACCGACGCAGTAAAAGTTCTTTTTCCATCCACTTTCGGTTTTCAGAACATTCTCTAAGGCAGGGCACGTTGCCAAATAGTTATTTACTTTTTCAGACTTTTCCTAATAATTACTTCGAAAATACAAATATACGGTTACACTGCCATCATCACCGTCTATAATGAATGAAGTATGTGCACGCAAGCAAGACAACGTCCTCGCATCTAATTTCAGCCGAAGTTTAGGTTGATGGCGTAAATTTTTGTTTGCATAAGATTCGTTCTCTTACTCTCACTCCATTAAATATTTAAAGGAGGTGTGTCAGTCGGGAATTGCATGCTTTTCCGATTTATCATGTTTACGGAAATGAAAAAGTATAAGCATGTGTATTATTATTATACAGGGTTTGAGATTATAGATGAATTGTACTAGCCTGAACATATTATAATTTCATCTCTGGAAATTCAGCGAATGAAATGTAATTTTGTAAATCTACGTTTTTGCATACCTATCTAAGGTAAGGTACTCCAAACAATATCTTTGCTTGATAGCAAGACAACAACTCCAATCGACACTGTAGGAGATGAAGTAGAGCATCACGTAGACACTGAACGACCATGAACCTCGCTCAAAGAGTTGATGGACTTCTACGCTGGATTCTCATAATAACTTTACTCATGTGATGATGCTTCGGAACAATAAATGAGTTTGCTCGTATTTTCATGTACGATGCATTAGAAAAAGTTTTTATTCTACATAAATATATTCCACCTATGTAGGTATAGCTAATTATTTACAGCAGAGCACTAAAAAGATTAAATCTATTTCTGTTCGTTTATTAAGACGATCGTAATTCTTCTGCTATTTTGTTAAATACATCAATACATGCTCAGAAAACTAGCCCACGCTTCTTCATCGAATATGAGCAAATCACTTTGTTATGTATTGCTAAGTGAGTCCTTTCCATTGAACCGTAATGTAGTACTACATACATATATGCATACCTAATCGGAATAAGTATCGGAAGAGTGAAAAAAAAACAAAATGGCAATACAACTGTTTGCCAAAGTTTAGGTATTATAGCTCAGTTTTCATGACATGACTGGCTAGAAACAGCTTATAATACTTTATTCAGTGATTCCAATGTCAATAACGTAGTGCATTCACATGCCTGTTTGGCTTTTGAGGCTGTTGACTTACTGTAACTCCCAAAAACGCAATAACACTGGCAATAATATCAAGCACCCGAACCGACCGGAAAAAGACTGCCAAAAACATTGTTCAAAAGTTCCTTCTGTTGCTACAGCTTCCATTTAATTAGGTAATCGAGCTTTTAAAACAGTTGTCAGGACGTAGCTGAAAGAGAGCCTTGAAGTGTGAATAGATTTAGCGGAATAGAGTTTGAATTGTTTCAACTGGTGTATTTAGTATTTTAAGTTCCCTTATCTTCTTTGTATGAATGTCATAGCTGCATAAAATGATTATAGCTTGTGGAGACCTTTCCAATGAGGTATCACAAAGCTATGTGCTCATTGTTAGTCCCAAAGAACATCTTACGAGTTTCGAGAGTTATAGTGTTCACAGACACACAGACGGACACGTCAAAATCAATAAGTTCGGCGCTGATAGCTCCGTAATAAAAAAATCCAAATAATATAATGAGAGTACCTAGTCCTGGAAAACGTTTCTCTCTACTACAAGGCAATATAAAATAGGCTTCATATGACCTCTCTTCGAATGTATGCGACATTAAATTAGGTTATTGAGTTTCGCTTGAAAATATTACCTACACAATTAATCCTTTACTTCCTAAATTAAAATATTGTTAGGCAACCATGTAAGTACAGCTATTCGTGACGAATGTACTAACACGAATCTAAAATCATATCATTTTAAGGTTACTACTTCTATAAGTAAATTTCATTTCACTACGTAGTTTAAAATTATTTCGAAAATGCCTCAATGATTTGCTTTCGGAGTATGACTTTTCAGGAAACGTTCAAAAACTTTTCGGTGACCCTGGCCAAAGTATGGTCGTCTCCGATAAACCGAAAAAAAATTTGGCGTATGAATATGTCACGGCATTTCATTTTTTTGTATCATGAGCCATGAGTATCCATTGAAAAAGTTGAGTTTCAAATATCAAGAATTCATAGGAGCAATCACACGTGATCTGCAAGTTTCAAGCTAGCAGTAAATGTTATTATTATCAGTGTATTTGTGTGTGTGTGTGTGGTGTTAAGCTTGAAATGATAACATCACATTTTTTTTGTGCGCATCACGTAAAATGTTTCCGATTGGAAATGTGGTTATTTCAAGCGAGCTAAAAATAAACAAGTACATATTCGACTTCCAGTGCAAATGTTTTTTACTTATCTTCATTTGTCGAGTATTCGTCTTGCGCCTAATCTTCGGTTCGGTACAGAAAGTATTTCACTCCGAGAATGCAGCGGAAGTAGGTAGGTAGATTCTCAACGCTTATTTTTGCAGCTGGTTATAATGCATTAGAAGAATGTAAAAAGTATGTAGCAATACAATGGTATGACGGTTTGTGGATTGTTTCTAATTGGAATATTATGCTTATTTAAGGGTCATAGGTGTGTACCTCAACTAAAAATATTTGTAAATTGAAGATTCATTGTTTTTTTTTTTTTTTTTGACAAACGTTGTTTATTCAAGTTTGTTTCGTTTTTTTTCTGTGGTAAGGCGTAAAGGAAAGGTAGTAGAAACAAGTTTTGTGGCATATATACTTCCTTTTTATTGTATGGTAACAGTATCAAACTTGAATATGGTGAAATAACATGAGCTTTTAATATATATGTTCCCAATGGAAGAACTTAAGTATTTTGTTTGTTCTTTTTGCGACAAAACTGAATTATTTGCTAGGGAGAAAGTACTGCAAGGAAAATGCTAAAGCCTGTCACTCCAAGGTGATGTCATATATCAATATGCAGTAAAACAGAGAAACTAATTGGATTTTCCTTTGAATCAATATTTTCATCCTACAATAATCAATTTATGAATGTCTAGCAAAAAGTAGTTATAAACTTAATTTTATTTTTTCTGTCCTTCTCGCTGCCCAAGGGCAAAAAGCAAAATAGGTTATGGCATCCGTGCTGCTAATGGACTGGCTAATTCTTTCTCCTTTTTTTGAAAATTGACACAATGTCACAAAGAAGCTTTTAAATCTAAATCGGAATTTGACAATACTAAATCATTGTGTATTTGTAAGTAAACGTCCGGTGTTCCTGTTTTTTTTAAAGAAAATCCACACATGTCCTCATTGTGTCAAATACAAATAAGAATATAAATAATTATATAAATGTTACAAATAAGTAATCATAAAAGAATATAACGCACTACATTAGGTACGGTACTTTCCCATTTTTTGGTAAAAATAAGGCCAAATCCGGGTCGCCACATGAACTGCTTCTAACCTGTGGCCTTTGTTGTGGTTGCTTTGAAAAAGAAAATCTAAACTAATCCTGGTTCAGACAATTACACAAAAAAAAACTGAATAATAATCTCTTAGGAAACTATATTCGAATAATTTTTCGCCCTCTGCGGTTTTAAAAAATCCCCCTCATCCGATTCATTCAATATTTTGAATTAAATATGCCCATGCAAGTCTTCAGATTAGTCTTGAATTACATTAGTTGATCATGGTTGGAATGTTATTATTACTATCCTTTTGCAAAAAAAATCTACTGAATTCATAAAAAGGTATAACGTTACTGTTACTGCATGCTTCCGCAACTTATGAATTGCAAAGATGCCAAAAATTTTTATAAGGTAAAGACTCTATCTTTAGAATGGTTCATGACGATGCATTTTAGAGAGAGGGAAAAGGCATTACTACAAAGCTCCTCAAATATGTTGGCGTAGTGATCAGCGAATCTAGACAAATAATGATATATTGAATATGACTTTACACAACTCAGGTCTCTTTTCTGTTTCAAACTTGAGCTAACAGGATTTCGGCTATCCACGTTCACCTTGGTAAATGTAAGAAGGCTGGCATTAATAGTAGCACGTTTTGAACTTTCTTGAGTGAATGGTGTACGATATACTCCCACCAAAGACCTGTTTTCCCTCTGTCTTTAACATGGAAGGAATATATAATGGGCTTTGAATATCATATGATTTATACTTAAAAAATACAATAAAACACAAATCTTTTCCGGTTGTACAATAATACAGTACATCCGCATTTGAAACATTGCAACAGGATGAATGCCCATTAAAATATAACACTTCATTTTACTTGAAGAGAAGCATTTTTCTATCTTGTGGGAGTATTTTTAACGTTCAAATATTTACTGTTTATGCATTTTCAATCTGTTTTTCATAATTTTGTGTCCAGTGATTTCAAATGAATGTTCAAAAAGAAATTACAATAGCTAGCGTGGTCATTTTTTTCTAATTAATTTACAAAAAATTAACACTTCTATCATCATATCATATACATTCATATCTATACATATTTAGCCCTCTTTTCTATAAGCTGATTTCTTCATTTTTTGTGCATAGATTCCATGCATGTGATGTATAATAAAATTACACTTTTATCACTAACATAATAATATACTATAGTTGTTCCATTTCCGGAGAAGGTAGGTTGTATTATGGCGAGCTTTATATGCGCACAACTTTCTCGTGTTAAAGTCAGTCGCGTATACAATACACTGATTTAAAAAAAACTCCCGTTAGTTCAACATTGTTAATATTTACTTATGCAACTTAAAACGAAATATTTTCATACCGCTTTTAGTAGCATTTTGAATTTGTTAGAGAATTAGCCTTCCTATTTATTTCCACACAAATATAAATACATATGGAATACTTAAGACGTTTGTAACGGCTTATAGCATGACGGAATATACTTTGAATTTTGTATAGCTACTTTAGATAGTACTTTGAAACGTTGAAATGATTGCAGGATTTCAGAGAGTTATTGTTTCTAAAATGTGAATACATTAAACTTCGACACATCCTTTGATCTTAATACTGGAATTTTAATTTTTGAAATTCTATTTTTTGGTATATGCAATAAACGAATTAGTATATAAAGCCAAATTCATATCATTTTTAGATAAGTATATGGTGATGATGACGAGAAGGGATATATCAGACAGGATGGAATTATTGACGTACGAAATTGAAAATCGATAAAGAAAAGGGAAGGCGATTCTGGGAAAGGAAAGGTGCATTTAGTATAACTGTATCTAATTCAATAGATACTCTCTTTATCTAGCATTCTATGTATATGTCTTCGTTTGTATCTTATCTACTTTCCGCTTTAATTTTTAGAATGTCTGACTGTGCATATCAGGATTCACATGAAAAGAGTTGAATGGGGTTCAATCAAACATAATTTAAGGAGCACAGAAGCCAACTTTTTTTGCAAAATGGGTACATATGGCTATTGCAAGAGAGATAGAGTAGATTTTTTTTATCATTAGCACAATGCTAATGCTAATATACTGATGTACGTTATGCTTATCAGATTCTTAGTGTCTGCAGAGAAAATAAAAATGATTTGAATTCGTTGAATAATCTACAAGTTGTTTTATATGCATTTGAATCTCTAAATTGTGTGGTTTTTTACCTAATCAACATTCATGTTTTAACATGCGCACCGAAAGTTAAGGATAAAAAGCTATGCTATACTAAAACTATTGCATGGCTTCATTGTAGATTTGTACTTTTTCGCAATTCTTATCTCCTCATGAGCATGTATATATGTACATAACAACAACGTTTGGGATACGGAGAAACGTGAATCATGCACACTGATTTACCCTAAGCATGGCTCATGATAATGCATACCTTGTTTTTGTTGTTGGTGGCGGTGATGTGATGATTATGATTGCGGTTGTATTATTTTGTCGAGGAATGCCAATGCCCTTCTGCATGACTCTTCAGGCTGGCTGGTTGACTGACTGACGGTGCATTGAACAGCTCTCAAGCTGTAAACACAGTTAGCAACGTCATTTTCGAGCATTAAGCCGTTTTTATATATCTCATCAAAAGTTCCTCCATAACGCATCTTAATTTTTTTTCTTATTCTCTCTGACCGCTTTGTCCCTCACCGTAATGTTTTAAGCAGACTTTGCCCAGTTCCTCATGGTGATGAATGACGAAGATGAATCTTTCGACATGCCCATGCCCATCTCCCAACAAAAAGATATTTATTAAATGCGATTAAAGCAGTGCTGGAACTGGTTGTATTTACCAGGTTTTTTATGAGACTATTTCAAAGGATACTTATAGTTTTTCACCAAACATTGAAATCGCTCCAGATTATTTGAAGGATTCTTTAGGGAAATATTGCACAGCATGTAGTTTGTCCCTCCATGAAAATCGAAAAAATGCAAATCAAACCCAATTACTGATACATGAGATGAAGAGACGAACAAAGGCAAGTTTTTGGTGGGGCCGCGCCATTAGGTGTTATTGTGTAATGAAACGCAAAACTTCTTATTTTTTTTCTCGCAAGTGATTAAAAGTCAAGACCAGAACGAAGACCTGAAGTACTTTTTATTCATAAGGTTGTGATAATAATCCGTCCAACCAAACCAACGAACCGATATAAATTGCCCATAGCATGATTTTCTACGTCTGTGTATGGTCTGTGATCTGTATTCATCTTTCTACTACTTCGTCATGATTCATGGTGATGATGATGATGAGCAACAAACAAAAAAGTTGATTTTTTTTCTGTGCTTCTCATTCTCATTCTTCCATTTCAGTCAAGCCAAGTCAATGTATTCATCTCTTCACCATTCACTGCTGCCAATAATAATGGGTCGGGATGCATTCATTTCATTGCTCTCAAACTGAAAATCTTCTCCATTTCTTCACTCATGCATTTTCTTTTATTATATGGCATTCCTGCTGCAGACAAAATACTTTTAGACTTAAGACCACGCTTTTTTTTACATAATCTTTGTTGGCAAGCAGATGATGTGGCGCTTGCATTATGTAATTTTTTTGTATTCATTTTGTATACGCGAATGGCTGTCCATTCCTATTACAAAATATAGGGAATATAGGAATAGGTGTTTTAGAAAACATTTGTAGGAGGCTTTTGCCTTTGTCTTGTCTTGTGCATACAGGTATGTACAATGTTTTTTTACAGAATCGAGTCGAGCCATTCATCTTTTTTTCAAAACATTAGTATAACCTCAAATGAAATCTAACATAGGTAACAATGTTAAAATGTACTTGGGTGAGAAGATGTAGAAAATGCTGAATAAAAAGTCCTTTTCATGCAAAAACGTTACGTCTATTTTTATGCATAAACTTGTTTACTTTTTTCTGCGTACTAAGTCACGGCTTCTTTTCAATTGACAGGGAACAGGTGTGGATGAGACTAGATGATTGTGCGAGTTGAAAATACTTTTCATCTCCCAGTTTCACTCGACGAATAGATCAGTATTACCACCACCACGACCATTAAAACTCTCTCGGTATTGTTGCATTTGCATTCGACTTATTTTATTCTTTTTACTTCCACCCTCTTGTAAGTTGATAGAAGACAGGAAGAAATAGCAACATTTGTTGTTTTTTTCTGGTAGAACAAGAAGACGAAGAAATAACATCAGAAATCTGTATGGAAAGAAAAGGTTGAAAAGAGTGGCTGGTTAGCGCCGAATTCACTTAATATCCTTATTGAGAAGAACTGTCTTCTTTCAGAGCTGTAGCGAAGCGACGGAATAGAAAATCGGGAAGTGAATGAACATTTCTTCTTTCCACTCCTCGGGCTTATCAACGTGGGAAGAAGTCAGCAATTATTATCATTTATTATCTTCAACACTTTTGCGTTTTGCACGAGGAACAGAGCGGACTTTTACTTCAACTCCCAGATCGTTTTATTTATCATCATCACCGGTCCCTTCCTTAGCACCATTCTACTCAGATGATGACGGTGGAAGAAAAATCTGAAGAAATTTATCAGCTACAAGTGAATTGAGTTAGTAGAAAAATTCACAGGAAACGACAACATTTGAAGCAAACAGTCTTGGGGCTTTATCATCCACCCGTTTCACCTTTGTTTTTCGTTCCTCTTGTTAGCGTATGTACGGAGGGAAAACAACAATATCAGCGCAACAGTACGGTACATTTACCTTTTTTTCGCAAACAAGAAGTACGCAAACCAAATTGTTACGAAAGCTTGAAGTCGGTCGGTCGTCGGTCGGTGAGTACAAGTCTTACTTCGCAACAGACTGGATGTGAGAGTGCTCCTACTTACCACTTTCTTGATCGTTCTCCACTCGACGAACAAAGGGGAAGTGCAGCGCGTTCCGTTACTCAACTAGGAGTTCCTATATTTTATTCAGTTGAAGCGCTGGCATTGACCAGTGCAATTTTGAGGTAATCACAATATTTTCTTTTATTTATTTGTAAAGCTGCTTTTGCTTTAATATTAAATGCTTTAGCATTTCTTTTAATGTTATTCGTTAAAAATAATCATGTTCTATAACTACGAAAATCTACTGTACTCGTGCTAGGGATCTTTTTTTAAGTGAAAAAGCCTCATCAACATTATCATGTTTATCATTTAGTTCAAAACGGCATTCAGTAAGAACCGTTTTAATAATCAGCTGCATTAATTCTGCCTGTCGTAACATAAAATCTTAATCGTGTCACTTGATAGTTGCAATGAGTTTTTTTATATAGGCTTTAGTATATAGCCTGATGAATTGGTCTTTTTTTGTACACTTACTTTTTATGTTCCATCATAATTCCTTAATGGGTGCTGTCATGAGATTATGTTTTTAAAAAATCTCTTCCATGGGCAATTCAAGACCTTAAAGCTCTCATCCCCTCACACGAGCAAGACAGCACTTATTGCGTAATGTAAATGTAGCATTGTATTTCATATTGGCATTGAGAATTTGAAACAAAATAATCGTTTTGTGTTTACATTTTGAGATCGTGTTGCACCATAATACTATCATCAACTTAAATTATGCACTAAACGCGTGCGCAAATCAATGTCATTTCACAATAATATCTCTCTGCTGATGAGGAACTTTTGGACTGTCTTTTGTAACTTTAATTTTGACTCCTTTTTGCATAATCTTCTTACTCTCTCTCGGCTGAACTAAGGGGTTTCATTCATGAATTAAAGTACATATTTGTTCGTAAATATTGCGAGTACACAAAAGGCATTATTAAAGTGATACGTAAAATTGCGGGGCACGAGCTGCTTTTTTAACCCTTTTTTTTTGGATACTTTCTACTTACCAGCAAACCTTGAAGATTTTTGTCGATGAAAGCTCCGATTTTTATCCATCCTTGCTTGATTAGGCTGATTTTACTTTTGTCTGTCACCTAACCGACAATCGGACAGAATCTGAATTTCAAATTGAATTTGGGCAAAGCTTACTCACTTATCAGATCACATGCTCACTACACTATTATCTCTTTCTTCCATTCACGTCACTAAACTAATAAATATTCTTCATTAATATTTTTATAATTACTTTGTTATATGTGAAAAGAATAAGCAACTTTATTGTGACCAATAAAACACAAGTGACTGTCAATGAATTCATGATGATTTCCTGAAAGGTTCATATACATAAAATGAGTTGTGAGTCGTAGAGACAGATATAAAATAAGGCAACATAATTAACAAGGATAAAACACAGTTAAAACATACTCAAAGTAAAATATGGATTCTGTTTACTCCTTCTGTAAGTAAAAGTCCATGCCTTCTTATTGGAATTGCATAATTTGAGCGTTTTGGAAAAGTTTTCTTTTTACCTAAGTAAACAAATTGAATTAATCCAAATGTAAGATGTCTGAAGATTATGCCTTCTATTTTGTAGCACTGGCGGTGGTCGACCATTTCAGACACCCTTCCACGGGTGGTGACCAACGTCTTAAAAGCGGAACAATGGTGAAAACTTTTCAGGCGTACCTGGCCAACTGCCACCGATTTTACTCCTGTGTCCATTGTAGAGCTCACTTGGCCAACCATGATGAGCTCATTTCAAAGGTAAGAATAGTAAAGTAGGTTTTAAAACAAACTAAGGTCTTTGTAGAAACTGTTTATTCAATTATTTAATTAGCATTAAAAAGGAGCATCACATTTCATCATTTCTCAAATTATGCATGTCTTAAAAATGTGAACTTAAAGAATGAAGGTCGCTTATGCAATACATATTTTGTGAAACCCAAAAATTCCGGAGAGTCTTTGTTACCCGAAAGAATTGTGCTAAATTTTTAATGTTTTGTGGCACATGAACTTTGTACTTTTCAGTTTTGACTTCCTGCAATCTGCATTGTTTTTTATCGTTATGGATAGCATGGTGAAAGCATCATCCATCTTACCTTCCCCTATATTTTAGACAGTCCCTTTCCCTCAATTCGTTCTTTCCAAGAAGGATTTTACTTATTGTAAACAGTATTGATGATGCCGTAAGAAAATGCGGTTGAGCTATGAGCACTCTACAACGAACGAAGTACCCCGTAAAAGTACCCCAATCTATTTGTTATGGAATAACGTCCGAAGCTGTTCACGGATGATGGCAAAACGAAAATAAAGTTAAGTGGCCATGGGTCTAGCAAGAATTTGTTGAAGTTTTTTTTTCTGAAATAAGAAGTAATGTTGTTTTTCTGTCTCCACTTTCCCGCTTACCCCTCTAGTTTAATCGAGAAAAGGGTAGAAAAAAGAGAGACGCAGAAAAATTCCAGTAGTCTCTCCCCTTTGTGTTTGGAATAGTAGGTATATGAAAAGTACGGGCACATAGCCTTTTTCAAGGACAATCGATTTTCCACTTTGTTCCTTTTCCTTGCTACCCTTTTGCTCCTCTTCAGCTCGAGAAAAAGGGAGAATCTGTGCAGCATCTCACAACTTGTTTTCGTGACAGTGGGAATCTCTGACTTTCTGAATGAGAGTCCTAGCTTAATTTTGTTTTTGCTTATTATTGTCCCACTCGTTTGCTTTTCGTTTTCCCATTACGAATGTTTGTCCTTCCGGTGAGAAAGCAATAAATGTTCAATCATATTTCCCCACTTTCCAACTTTTTCCCATGGTCCAGTTTTTTTCATTAAAAAAACCTAGCTCAGAAGTCGTTGGTTTCTGTGAACACATTACTTTTTCAAAGTTACGGTTACGACACAAATATATGGCTTACGTAAACTCGAAGAGCTACTAAATTTACGACGATGTTTTTACAAGCTCAGCTTCATTGGTTTTCATGGATCTCGTTTTTGATCCTATTGCCGAAGCAATGCGTCTCGAATTGTGAAGGTCATATGAATGAAAATGTTGTTTTGCGAAGAAAATAATTGAAAGCGCAAAGCGAATGAATTAAATAACTTCAATTTGAAATCATTTCCTTCGTGTTTGGTTACACGATCCAAATTGTCTACCGTTTTCACTTTGCTTTCGTTATGAAAACCCATTAAGCTTTAATAATTTGGCTGGAATGAGGATTGAAAACGTGAATGAAGGGAAATGCATTGTACAATTAAATTTTTATAATGTTTTTCTACTGAAACAAAGCCGAAACCTGAATTTTTTTAGGAAAAATTGAGCACACATGGCATGCTGCGTATTACAAGATGATGTTCACTTCCATTATTACACTTTACTGACTCTACTTTTTCCACTTTAAAGAGTAATTGATGAAATTAGTGAGTCATGAAAGCTAATGAGAGATTCTGTTTTTCTAGTCCTTTCAGGGAAGTCAAGGCCGGGCTTATTTGTTCAATTCTGTGTAAGTTGCTTTTGAATTTTTAAATTTGGCTGAAGTTGATGAGATGAGGCGATCTTTGTTTGTCTTGTTAAGTGGTTACGTTTGTAATGATTTGGATGTGTGTTACTTAGGGTGAATGTTGGGTGTGGCCCCGCTGAGGAAAGGGTCCTCTTAACTGGACTTCATGCTGTAGCCGATATCTACTGTGAATGTTGTCGTACCACGCTGGGTTGGAAATATGTAAGTGACCTCGTCTCACTCAGAGTCAAATGATTTGGGAATTTAAATATTGATTTCAAAATCGAGTGTGACATTTGCATGTTGTTATGGCAGGAACATGCCTTTGAGTCTAGTCAGAAGTACAAAGAGGGGAAATACATCATTGAGTTGGCGCACATGGTGAAGGAGAATCAGTGGGATTGAGATAAGGCCAGGGTCTACCGCCTAGAAACAAAGCCAGCACCGTTACCAATTCGTCCTTCAAGAACTTGCGGAAGTCCTGATTACGACGAATATCCATACGTCATTCCTGAAATTGTAGAACCCGTCGACTTCGCAGATATTCCACCTCAGGAGACATGTCCATCACTGCTGTCCTGTTTCGCATTCTTCCGCAGATTATTCTCTTTCGTCTGGCAATGTGTTTGGCGGTGACCCTGGCCAATGGAGCAAATTACACAAAACTTGATGCAATCAGCTACTCTGTCCGAAATCGTTTTATGTCAGTTGATCATTTTTTGCCTTCTGACACAAGGAATTCTGGTTATGATCTCTCTCAATTCTCAGCCTGATCATGAATGGAATCATGCGCCCTATTACACACCCAACAACATCACCACTGCGTCACCTTCTTCATCGACAGCCAACTCTTCCTCTCTTCGTCAAATTCAACATGATCAGTGTGATGCCACCACCAGCATTTGACATCTACTTCATTCAGTCTTGTCTCGCCACCATCATCTTCGACTCATTGAAATGTTCTTTTCGTTTTCTATATCCTTGGCGATGGTTAGGAAACCGAAGGAATTCATTTTCTCCTGGTTCACACCAATGTGTGCTTGAAACTTACGTTCTGTGCTAGTGCTTTATGCGCTCGCCAATTAAAAAAATAATCGTCCTTTTGTATTGAGAAGAATTCCATCATTAGCGTTTGTGACAAAAGGAGACAAGGGTAAAAGTATGGATGGGTATGACTTTCTTCCCACCCGATTGAACGTTCCCACGTATGTAATAATGGAAATGATATAAGCGAGAGTTCCTTAAATGATGTAAAAATGTACTGTAAAGGTTAATGAAAGAAATCGTTGATGGACTTGTTTCACCCAGTGTGACGGGTTTGATAGTGAAAAGTGTTTCTCACAACACAATCTTTGCATTGATGCATAAAGAACAGTTGGACCGATTTTCCTTCTTGCTTCGATATGATTAATACTGTCAACATTGTTTGAAGAATATTGCATCAAAATCTTCAGAAAAAAAACTGACAAGACTATCAAAGTTACACGGTTCATTTTAGTGGCATAAATCGTTCGCAGTTTAGCGGATGGTGGCGAAGACTCTCTCCTCCATAACAATACAACCTATACAGTCAGTTCGGAAGAACTTCACCAGCAACAGAATAAGTGCAGGAAATTCGAAAGAAAATCCGTACACTTTTTCACGATTGAAGTGTACTCCTACACTTCACCAATTTTTTTTGTTTTTGTTTACCGCTCTATTTATATACTGAACAGCGAGTGAGTGAAAGCCGTGTGGAAAGTAAGTGGAGAAAACTGATCGAATCGCGAAGTGTAAATTCTCATCTTGATGATTAATTATGCACACAAACGGAGTATGAAAAATCTAGAAGAAAATTTAAGAAAAAAAAGAAATGGAAACCTAAAAAAATATGTTGTTCTTTGAAGATTGAATTTCTAAACTGCATGTATAATTTTTTCGAGGAAAAATTATGTACATCCCTCTCTGTGATAAATGTAATGACTGACTCAATCGCTTCTTCTAAAAACGATAACAAAAAATCAAAAAAAGTTGACGGATCCTTTTGTCTTTTGTGCAACAACAAAAAATTGTTTTATTCATTTTATTTAGTTCAATTTATTAAATCATTAATATCTTTGCGTGGAAATCAAATAACTGAAATGTGACATCAGCTGTGAGAACATCAAGCAAAATTTATTGATTGCTCCTTTCTCCATCGAATCCAAAAGGAGGACTGTATAATCTCCAGCACAATGATTTTAATTACAGCTCTGCAAAGGTACGGAATGAACGGAATCATTTTTATTTTAATGTGATTCGTGCGACAAACTAAACGGAAAGTATAAATTTTAGATGACTTTGAATCAATTTTTCTGACAAAAAAATATGTATAAATAACACGAGAGGACGAAAAAATCTTATGAAACGTTTTTTAATATATTTAAAATTATCGCTGTAATTTGTTAGATATTACGATATTGTAATCGAGGGTACGATGAAATGATGATGTAAAACCGGTGCAAAAGTATATGCTTAAAAATGGGTCGATAACTCCACAAAAAATATGAAATACGAGAAAATGCAATTTTAGCGATATTAAAATAAACTATGTAGATGCTTTTACTGGTTAGTAAACTTGGTCGGGTTTAGGTTGTAACTCACGCAATGGAAACATTTTTAAAAAATAGACCTCGAACTCGAATAGGTTTCGTTTTTTCTCCTAAACAATCAATAACGATGAATTAATTTAGCAGATAAGATTTTTTTGATTGAAATATTTTTAAATTGTCACAAAAAGCTCTGCTTTTGTTATAAAAATGTACAATAATACATATTATATCGTATATCTTACACTATCCGCAATTTTTAGCATAAAAAAGAATAAAATTATCATTGCACACAGACGCTTCTTTTGTGAAAAAAATATATTCTCAAAAAATATAAAAGAAAGTATCGTAGAACATGTGGAGGGAATCTTATGTAAAACATAATTTCCTTTATAAGTAACTGGTGAGTGGTGAATATATAGGTACATAAATCCATTTGTAGTAAACCCATGAGAATCCTGTAAGAACGGAAAAACTTAAATGATCTAAAGAAAACTATTTGTAAGACCACTTGACTTGATCGCATAAAAGCCATTGTGAGTTTTTTTTCTAAATAAGAAATAGTAGATCTTTAGATATACGTTAAGATTGATGTCTGTCAATGAGTGATGCAATTAGTGAGTGAAAATGTGAGGGTTTGGAAAAGAAAGAACGGAATTTTAGGTGCGTTTAACGTTGTACTATATTTCTGGAATTAGTTAGATTTGAGGCAGAACATTCTATGGTTCAGGAAATGCTTTTAGTCAGTTTTTTAAATGATACTAATTTTAGTAAATAACCGTAATGATTTTATACGAATTTTTAATTGCGCTGTGTTTATAACAATATATTACCTACGTTATCATCATTATCATGTTAAGCTACTATCATTATTATAAGTATCTTACCGTCGCATATTTTAACGGAACGCAAATACCGTGCATTTTCTTTTAATACGTGAGATTCGTCCAAAAAAAGTGTTAAATTAAGTTCAAAATATATTGTACAGGCATTTGAGATAGTGAGTAATTATCGTTAAAGTTCTCATTTGCATTTTAATTTTTTACTTTTTTTCAACACTTTTCGATTTATTCAAGCCTTTTAATAATCTTCCTAATTTGTGTTGCAAAGATTTGGTGCGTGTGTAATGTACTATTGGAAAATGCGAAATGAATTATGTAATGTAGACGTTCGTTGTGTCGTGCTAAATGTGTATTGTAAGTGTTTTTATTTACTCTATTAAAATTTGGTAGACACAATTTTTTGTG
Source organism: Seira musarum (assembly GCA_027743895.1). Classification (NCBI taxonomy): domain Eukaryota; kingdom Metazoa; phylum Arthropoda; class Collembola; order Entomobryomorpha; family Entomobryidae; genus Seira; species Seira musarum. The sequence goes on along the minus strand of JAHZMX010005890.1, from coordinate 18,103 downwards.
GTCTGTGGAGATTAAGAATTTCTTTCTTTTTTGCTTTTTACTTTCTTGCCATATTTTGCACGATTTTTTTTTTGCATAAATTACAATTTATTTAAGGTTAGCTTTATTTATCATTTCACGCGCTTTTTTTTGCATTCATATTTCATCGTGTTAGGCATCAGGAAACGTCATCAATTTCTGAAATTTTAAGAAAATAAATCACATGTGACCCTTTCTCATTTTTATTGGCTCACATAATATTTATATGTACTTATTATGCGGTAGCAGGATACTGTCTTTCGGAATTATTTAAGAAGAAGTGGTTGACTACTAAAATTAAGCAAAAAGTCGAATCGCATACGTAGTAGTTATAAAGTTAACTAATCTTCGCTTAATTCTTATAAACCCGAGATGATTAATTATGTTTGAATGGTGGAAAGAGGAAAGTGCAAGTTTTTGTAAGACTCAACTAAACCAGAATGATTACATACGGATAGATTTAGAATTCTCAAGTGCGGGCGCATACTAAATTAGGAAATTGAAGGCATAACTGCATTTATTCTTATTTAAATGTAATCGAATGAGAATAGTGCGATAGATTTGCATAATATAATGGACGTCAAAGGTAAATGATGACTCTCGTCTCGGTCAGGTTGTTTCCACATACACCTTCAAATTTTTTCTACGATCTCATGAACTTTGTCTCAGTTATTAGGCTTAATCCTTTGCTTAAAGCCTCATTTTACCATTGAATCACTCTACGTCTCATTTTAAAATTCCATGTAAGTAATTTCATTAATACATCTGCCAACGTCAAGCATTTAAGTTTACATGCAGCATGAATGAAACAGTATGAGCGTTTACTTCATTGTGAACTTTCCCTAACTCAAGTAAACTGTTTTTGTTCAAAGCTTATTTACTTTCCATTTGATTTCATGAAAAGGTGTAAATATGTGTACAATTTTGTTGATTGCTACTACTACTGTTTGCAAGAATCAATGACAAGATTCAATTTGTGGCTTTGCATTGTGTTTTCAATATTACAACCAATTAATTTAGTTTTTAAAATGATTGCAATTGATTACACAACTTTGACTCTTCATATGGTTCATATTTGAATGCATCTAAGAAATATTTGCATGTTTTAAAGTTACTGTAATATTAATTCATACTTAATACACAGTCGTCTCAGAAAATCAAATAGTTTAAGAATATAGTATAAATGGAAGTAACAGTAGCAACTTTGATACATAAATACTGCATACAAAGATTTAAAGGCTACGTCATAACAAGCCATGTATGAAATTGTAAATATTGTGTACTATTAGTGCAGAGCGCTGATAGAATATTATTTCAATTGTACGGTTTAGTTTAAAGTTTAGTCATACAGCCATGACATCAATTACTTTCATCACTATTTTCAAAGGAAAGATCACGAAACCATATGAAGCTTTTACGTATATCGAGGGTCTACGAAATCAAATTAATTACTGTTTTAAATCTCTATAGTTTCTACAACAGTGAACTTTAGCCTCTTAAATAGCCTAGTCCTGAATTTTTTATTTAATATTATCCAGTCAGTTGCATTTATTTTAATAAAATAAATACCTTTTGCAATTTTATTTCAAATGTTTAGGGGAGCATTTAGGGGTCTCATGAAATACTCCCTAACTATTTATTATTTTCATGTTCCTGATCTGAAATCTGCGTCCAGTTTTTTTTAGTGTGTAGACCTAAACAGCAGAAAAGTTACCTTGCATTTCAAGATTTAACTTTTTACCTGGATTTTGAAGAAAAAAAAGCTACAGAAAATTGAGTTTCGGATATGAAAGTAGCAAATGCATATGACTTAGTAAAATTTCAAAACAATAGGTTTTAAAAAAAAGTCTACGTATTACGTATTGATGTTGAAAGCTTTTCTAGGACGATTTGAACCATATAGTTTACATTTATTGGTAAAATGTATCCGGAAAAGTGTAATACGTAATGAAACGAAAACAAACTAGGTACACACAAAATTATTTCTATGATCATAAGGCGACCATTTCAAATTTATCTTCTCGTAAATACTTTTTGTTACGTCAAAACCAAAACTTAAAAAATATAGTGGAGTGCTTGTAAGAATTTATACACAAATGCGTGGCTGTGTCAGTGAATTTTATTGTGTAAAATTATGTATGATCTGGAAACTGTGGTGCTAAAATGATGGTCGAATAAATTAAGCAACTTTTTTCTAAAATAATATCAAACGGTCACTTCATCTATAGCGTGTTCTAGATTTTTGTATTTCATAAAACATTCATCGCATAATTTGCATAAGATGAAAAGCGCTTTGGACGTAAAATCTTTTATCATTCACAATACAAATCATTTTTGAATTATTTATTTATAATTTTCTCAGTTTTATCGTTAAATACATTTGCCAGAGGATAGTTGTTTTCATTGTCTTTCAATATACATTGCATTACCAATTCATAGAATAAGTTCAAAGTGGATTTCATTGTATTTTATAATAGTGTAACTCAAACATCCATGCCCATGGACAAACATACGATTCCCCTTTCATAACGTGCGTGTAAAATTCCTATTGGAGATAAATAGGTGCATATTAAGATCGTATGATCATTGCTATCACGGTATACGCAAACAATGATGGACTTTCCTTTAATACTTCTTATTCATTTAAATATTTCCATTCATAGCGCGTGCAACAAATTCATTTTTTGCTGACGTGGGTTTTTTCTCAACTAAAACAAAAATATTTTATTATGAAGCTTAGTTATCAGCGGAGTATTGGTTTTGTTGCGTCCGTCTGAATGATAGTTTTGGAATAGGCCACCGATTGATCTCAAATTTCGAACTAAGGTTCTTTGCGTGTTGAGAAGGAAGTCTATTAACTTTTCATAATTTTAGATCAATTATTAACGCTAGGGTCAAAGGTTGAAAATTTTTCTTATGACATTATATGGCTTATGATAACCCATTTAAAAGCCGTTGAAACTAAGTTACATTAAAATTTCGAAATTTTTTAACTATCAATGGTAGTTAAACATTTTTCAAATGAAGAGAATATCATGAAAGTAGTTTTTTTATAGCTATTTCACCAGTTCTATATTAATACTTCTCCAGCATTAGCATTCAGCTTCGTATCTACAATTTCTAACAGCCTAATTTCTTTAAAACAAACAAAGAAAACGATTCGATTCTTTTAAAAAATCAATTAAATAATTTGTGCTAACTTCCTGAAAGATTTACTTAAGAATCCTGACCTTTAATATTTTATATCAAGAAGTAAAAAAATAAAAATGCGAAAAAATCCCCAATGATACGTAAGAGTAGCATTGCAATGTACAGCTTAAGCCCTTTTCTCGGGACGAAACAGATAAAAGGAGAGCTGTCGTGCACGTATGCTTATAACTTTGGGGCAACATGAAATAGCTCTCTGTGCGTTCCAATAAACTTCAGAAAGCAAACAACGATACGATGGAACTATATGGCGGATCTTAAGCAGTCTTATTGCCAAATTCATTCGTTACCGTTAATACTTATTTTCAAAGCACGTTAAAAATGTAGAATATCATTAATAATCTGCTGAAGTAAAACTTTAAGTTTAAAATAAAATGTCCCTGAGATTTTTTTAGCCCTCGAATAACTTCGTCTCATTTTTGCCACTTGTATTTTGGCGAGCCAAAACTATTGAGGTATACATGAAATACTACATATATTGGCAAATAGGAATACTTTGAAAATGCATTTTTAGATTCACATTTAGGATTAATAAGATAAAGATGAAATAACATCGCATTCACGTCAATCATTTTGCGCAGACAATAGTAATTATGACCTGCAGCGGCATTTCTACTTCAAAATACGTCGTAGTTTTATGCCCCTTTTGATTCATGCATGTCCATGTGTAATAATGTTGCAGTTGCAAGTCTGCTTGCTATTAGAACCGGGGGACAAGACTGCAAAATATGAAGGCAGTGCCAAAACAAAAGTTTTTATTGGTGCTTTAGAAAAGATCTCAATTGTAATTTGTGGATCTTGTGGTGTGTGTCTTCATATGAATTTTTTTAATTGACTCATTCAGTCATTCATTTTAATTCAGGGCTGATGTACAACGGCATTGACAGCAAGAGAAAAGCTTATGAATGTGAATTATAGTGTTTAACTTCATAAGTAGAAGCAGATTGTGTGTAGGTATTTATGGAATAGAAGAATTATCACGCGATTTCAACCAGGCTACAGTCACAGAAAGATCAGATCAGTTAGGTTAGATCTATCTGGGTGCTTAAAACGAAAAGGGAGAGAAAAAGATCAAGAATGACTATGACGCTCTAGCTCTTCGTTCCCATATATACTGGTTTCTCAATGAAGTTTTCTGTACAGTTTTCATTGGGTCCTCGACGAGTTGGCACACGGTCACTCTTCTCTCCTCACTTCGAATTGGGACTCTCTAATAATACAACACAACAGTCAGTTTCCTTTAGGAAAAAAGTAAATTGTCCACTTTGCGTTTCCGTTTGGAACAATTTCTACGTGCACAATTTCAGAGGATAATCTCAAGAATAGTCCATAATTGTTCATAGGTATTCTCTAAAGGAATTCCTCTGTGGGGAAGTTGGAGTACAACAAAGTTCTCGAAAACAATAAAGTCATATAAACCTCCACTCAAAGCGAAATTGAGTGCACTGAATTGCAAAGTGTCAATCACCGTCTGCATTCATTCGTAGAAGTCACACCACCTTTTCTTCTCAAGGTTAGCGTTATTTATGTAGAGATACGTACCTACATACTTTATAAATTATTTCTGGTACACTTTACCAAGAACGGAAAAACAATTTTGCTTGTGTTATCCTCCATTTCTGCTAATCGGATAACAGACTGAAAATGTGCGTTGCCAAAAACATTTGTGTTCTTGTTTTATTGTGTTGCTTTGGAGTTGCATTGACAAGCAGCGAACGGGATGGGGCATCAGGAGTCTCACAAAAGAATATTCCAGAGACGCGAGTTAACTACATCATGACTGCTGTTTTACCTGATGGAGAAAGTGAAATTAAAATGAGATTTGGCGATACCATCGTTCGTGAGGCATCCATAACCAAGGAAAATGAAGCTGGAATCAGGTAAATGCTTGTTTTTGAATAAATAAATTATAATTTGCATGTGGTGACCAAGTTATTAAAAAGTACATTTTACCGGCATTTTTAGTTAATTTAACATACGTATACGTGCATTATTGGTGCTTGCTCTCTACATAGTCGTGTGACCATATTTATGACAGTTATGTATGCTGCAACATTTTCACCTTATCAGCTCATTTTCATTTTATTGAGTGATTCTAGTTCATATGATTTACCGATAAGAGTACAGCGTCATGTCTCATTCTACCTCATTTACTGACCCATGGACATTGGTCTGGTAATTTAAAAATATTGATCTTTAGGGTTGATCCAACCCAACGTAGCATAAAATAGTATTTTAGATGTTGATGTTAGATGCTCATTAAATAATTCATTACTCGCAACCGCCACATAAAAAGTTAAGGTCGAGCTCTTGGCTTGGCATTTGCAACATATCCCGTCAGGAAATCAAATTTTTGATGGACTCTGTCATTTGGACTGTACTCGACCAGTATTAATGCGTTCTTATTACAATCAATCTAAATTGAAGTTAGACCAATTTAAAAGGTAACAATCAAACTTCACTTTTAACCTAATTTTGGATGTTCAAAAAGTTCTAACCTTTGGCTAACCTTTCATGTAACATGATGATGATTGTGCATTTTGCCTGTTTATTTTTGATGATTATTCATACTCATGACAGGTACATGTTACTTCAAAATTTTTAACAATGACTACGCTATATGACTTCGTCATTGTTCAGTCGTAATTGTTCATTGCGTAATCGTATGTGTCATACTACACGCATACAGTCATCATACATGTGTTGGTGGTCTCTCCATAAAAAAGTTTCTCTGAGTCAAACCATTCATACCATATTCGTAATTGCATCTTATTATATTCTGTAAAGTGACGTATTCGTTCCTATTAAATTCCTCTTCTCCACGTTTTCCTCTTTGTTTATCTTGTCCAGTCCAGCAGACAGCTCTCTTGCCAGTACACCGGTCGTAAAATATTTACAAGTAATTGTTATTCTCCTTCATAATTTGTGCTTGTATTATACAAACCCACTTATAGAAATATATGTTTAAACAGACAGCTCAAGCATCATCATCGTTACTAATCATCCCATTTCACGTAAATCAGTAAGAAATTAACAGGAATTTGACTGCGTTAGTTTGCGTAAGCATAGTCGGACGAAACTTTTGTTACTTCTTTCCACATAAATTACGATACGTTTTTTAAAGATGTTTATGAGTTTTTAGTGAACCAAGCTAAGCAAGACTTGCAACAATTATTATATATGGGTTAGAAAAAGTATGGAACTTGTCCCTTAATACAATTACTTATGAATACGTACGTTTTTACGATAAAAAATAACAAGTACTTATCATTTTATTGTTCCCTGAAAAATGAATGTAGGTATACGAAAATACTAATCTTGGAAAAATGTGAGTCTAGCACAAATCAGTGATAATTTTAAAACCAATTAAGACACTGCAGAATAATTTTGCACTTCCGCGTTGTATTATAAATTAAATTGTCTCATGTTTCATGCAGATGATGGGTGAATAGAATAGTTTTTTTTTTTCAAGAAATATTTCATTCATTTCATTTTCCTCATAATATACCGCCCTACAAATAATATTAAGATGCGATGGTTGAAAAAAACTCTTCTGCTGTGTTACCAGCGATTAATAAAGATCAAGTGAATTTTCGTTTGACTAGTGACTATATTGTTAGTGTACAGTGGACATCGAAAAGTCGAACCTTTTTGAATTGATTTGCAAATATTTAGGTACTTTTATGGTAATTACATACTTAGTTCTTGTTGGGAAGAATAGTAAAAAAGAAAACCACTATCTCATATTTGCAAGGGTCGACATTGGAAAGAAGTTTGTGTTCGCCCGGCCGTTCAGGAACTGCGTTAATTAAATTCAAGTAAGGCTAAGAACCATTCGATTACAAAAACTAAGTTCGAAAAATTTATCTCTAATGATCTGCAGTATGTCACTTTAGTTTATATCTTCACCTAGTATTTTTTTAAACCCTGAATTTTCTGCCCGAGTTCTTCAGCTGCATTAAGCCTGTAAGTTATTACTAGAGTTGCTGACATTTTATCGATGGATTGTGTCTTGGTTTAAAATTTCAAAGCGTTTTTGGCATGTGCTGAAATGATATTGTTTTTGTATGACATCAACTTACTAAATGTACACACAGTATATATATTTTACCACTGTAGTAATCAATTTTTGATGCCCTCTCTGGAATGCAATTTTAAATCATTCATATTGCATCTTAATGACAACAAAAATAGTTTATAATTGTCCAGTTCCGGGATGCCAAATAGCATAATTCCTCGCCCGGAATAATGAATGATTACCCGGCCCAAATGCTAATTTTCGAATTCCTCTTCATTTTGCATCTGCACAAAAATGGCTTACGTGTGAATATGACAAGTATTATCCTGAGTGAACCAGCAGCATATGGATTTCTATGGTATGAATTGCATATGAATTTGTTTTAAACTCACTGCTTTTGCAAAGAGTATTAAGAGAGAATACAACTGTGTCATTCATGTTGATGAAGCAAAAGTATCATCATTATTATCAGCGTCAAACCAGACCAGTTCTTTAATGTGCTTATCGTATTATTTGTGTACAGACGGCTCACAGACAAGCGTTACAACTATTGAATAAGTTCAAGTGAAAAGCAAAATGCATGGGACTGTCGCTTCCCATCGTCGTCATCTTCTCCGAGAAATAAGTAAGTATATGGGCGTATTACATATATGTCAATGTACGTGGATGTTCTTGTGTGGAAGATTTTACTGGCATGCAGCATTTAAGCTTCCAATTATTAATGAATCAAAAAAATATTTCTCTTCTTAAAAGTTAAATGACTCATTCATAATCACTCACGGTGATTTGCTTCCCACTTTAGATTCAGTAGCTGACGTTTCCGTATGCAAAAAAGATGGCATGATCTCTTATGACTATTAGCATGGTTAGTTTAGAAGAATAAAAAGTCTTGCCACATTGCACTAGCAATTATTTTCTAATCCTATCAGGTCTTTTCACGTTTTGCAACGGTCGAACACAATCACATTTTTTAAGTTTTTTTCTCCTTTGCATACGTACAGCTCTTATTATGATTATCATCATCATCATCATCATTACCGGGATGCTAAAGGATTTTAGAATACGAACAAGCTGAATAATAGTAAGCTCATGTGTCGGCCCATGCTCGTCTATTGTTCCCATTGGTCAAAATTCACATCATACGATGATGCTTGCGGTAGACTTACAATTTTTGCGTTGATCCCTTCCTTCTCAGTAGTCGACACTATATACTGGCTTCTTTTTAGTCCGCTTTGCTCTGCGTCGTGTTGTCTGCTCTCTTTTATACCAATGAATTGTAATGTGCACCCTAATCAAGCGAGCATCATTGTGGACGCCACAAAACACTAAACATAATTTTTATTTCATTATCACATTTGCAAAAAAAAGTGCATTTCTTCCTATCCCTGTCACTAGCTTTTCTATCTCGATCCGCAATAATCTGCATAACGCAAGTAATCATGATCATATGCTCGCGTCCAGTTTCTGAAATAGCATGGTTTGAGTCTGAACTGTCAATATTGACACCGGTAATGGTTTTTTTTTGTCGAACGGCGATGCCCGAATTATCCATGGCATGCAATATCTAATCTATGATTGTTCATAGAAATGAGACGCACGTAAAATACGATATATCGTTCATAAACGCAAATGTAACGCCTTTGCAATATTGCAATTCTGACATATCCAATACACATACTACTTAATTACATACTTACATTCAGTATTATTTGAAATTGCACACTAGCCAACCAAGAGCACATCACACCACTTACGGTTAGAAATCTCAAACTTCATTTTTGCGAGAAAACAAAGCCGACATTATAATGACAAAATTAGGAAGCTCAGAAGATAAAACAGGATCAGACAGAATTAGCGACTCGTTATTCACAGTCAAATTATATTATAATTCTTCCTTCTCAAGAAATACTTGTAGTCTTAGTTTACCCCACAAACACGAGAAACAAGAATTGTATGTACCTACTCATTTAATTGTGTTCCTGTGATTCACGGATATAATAAAATCTATACAAGATTCCGACAAATGTACGATATTTGAACCCAGCCAGGAATGGCGTGATATATCTTAGAACTTACGTACTAAATATACCGGGAAAAGCATTTCCTTATTATCATTCTTTACACTTACCAATCTTTTTGGTTCATGCTCTTGAATCTTGATTTTTGGAATGTAACATATGCAGTTGGTCTCCAACTTTGAATTCTTTTCCACACTTTCAAAATCAAGTATCATATCACAAATAACCAACTGTCATTGCAAAATGCTTTTTGCGAAATAAGCACACATGAGTCACAGCAGTAAGCAGTATCCTGATGTTGTGCAAAATTCTAATTGTGTAAGCAAATCTTTATACGGATTTCAAATACTTGCATACTTTAGCAAGTCTAGTTTACTCGAGTATGCATGATCAAGTATTTCGGAAATGTCAAACTTAACATATTGTATCTGCATTACGGAAATGAATTACAATTATAAATGGGTGGTTCTTTCTAGATGAATTAAATATAGACGGCAGCGGCACCTTTCTGAATTCGAAATGATGTTCTAAAATTAAAAAGTAGGAAAACAAAGAGGATTTGCGCTTCACAATTGCAGTCTCTTTGTAAACAGAGAGAAACGCATGCAATGGCTTTGGGCCATTGCATGTAGCGGCGTCCATCAATCAGTTCCTTTGCATCACACCACATACGACTTACCCTACAGAGTCCATCAACTGCAGTGGTAGATATGTTAATATAAATCTCCAACTAAAGGAGATTGAGGAACAGATCAGATCAGACCGCATTCATTACTACTTCCAAGTGACAGCTGCATATGTGCATCCCAAAGACATATTTCGTTTGAATTTTTCTTGTTTTGCATGAACATATCTTTTCTCTACACCTCCTTTATCTTTTAAACAATTTAAAATGCAGTGCAGTTGCAAGCAAAAAAATGTTCCTTTTCAGTTCGAAGATCGGGCCATTTCTTGCAAAAAGAGACGAATTTGATTGGCTATTGCAGCTACCACTACCCTTTTTGAAATGCCACGCCACACCAACTTCATCTTCATTCAAATCGAAATAGTAAAATGAAATGCCTTATGACTAAACATGAAAGGTTTCTCAAGGTGTATCAAAAAAAACGGGTGGCTAAACTTTCGTCAGAGGAATACAACTACGCTTCAGCATGTCAAATTTTAATCAGTAATTACTATCAACCTAACCACTGACAAACATCAAAATCATAATTATAGCTTTAAAATGAAATTAGTTGGAGTCTCGCAAGTGCATTCTCTCTTGTTTACCTTTTATTTCATTTGGACGAAACGCAATATTTTTGATATGTAAATGCGCATTGAATTGTTCCTATAACCTCCAACCACCAGTCTCGTATCATCGTAAGGTAGTGGAAAAATCCACACTAACGTCAAGCCTATGCAGTGTTCATGATTTGCCCTTTTCAAAGCGAAATCAAAATAGTTTTTAACCAGTGTTTATTTACAAACACCCGAACCGATCAATTCTCCGCACCATAAATTCGATATTCCCTACTTTAATTACTATGTACATCAGAATAAATTTGCATGTGAGAGAATACCATGTTTAGTGGCGCCTAAAACAAGTAATTAAATTTGAACATGAAATTATATTAACTGCTATTCTGACCATCATAGGAATGTAAGAAAGCCTTGAGAAGGTCATTAGTCAAAAGAAAATCGCTGGCACCCTGAAGCCATTCTCAATTGTAGTAATGGCCTATCATTTACAACATCGAACGTGCAACATTAACGAATGCTAATGAACCAGCAAATAAAATGCAAGAGATCTACGTAAAAATGCGCATTGAACTTGCAAAGTAAAACAGGTATGGGTTTGACTTTGCAATATAATTTTACTGCAAAAAAAAAAAAAAAAACTGGATGGATGAAAATTGGTTTGAAAATTGCAAAGCATTCGGCATGCAAGAACATTCAGTTTACTCTACCTGTAAATCATGAAATGCTACTGACTGATTGAACAAGAATTTTCTTGAATGTTTAAACTGGTTAGATTCGAACACGATTGTAAAGGAGATTTGGGGTAGATAGGAAGCACTCACTTACAATCTCACGTACATATCTTGGTCTATATTTCTGCGAAACTTTTTCTCTCGAATTTTTGAAGTTTCCAGTGAAAAGACTCAATTGGAAATTATTTTTAATGGGAAATGCTTATTCTTGGATTTTATGTTTAGGAGGGGATTACTTCTCCGGCAAATCGCATCTGGACCTCACGTACTCCAACTGATCTACAAAGTTGGAGAAAAGGGAACTTTGAGAAGAAGAGAAGTAAAGAAACTCCTTGAGTGCGAGGTAATTAATGATTGGGGAAGTGCAGACCAATTTAGAAGCCACTTCAGGAAAGATCTCCGTAGTTCTGGGGTCAATCTGGAAGTTCCACCGAATCACTTGGACTTCTTGAAACAGGGGAACATAACTGCCAATTTAGAGGAGGATCTTTCACTTGAAGAATTAGAAATTGCAGAAGGAGATGCATTTGACTTGGATCAGGGGTAAAGAGATACATACATCCCTATCCCTACACGTCTACTATTGGCTGGATATGGATGCAGGAATAGTATAAAATATGTAGTAATAATAAATTCTCCTTGTTTCAGCCTCGACCAGTTTCAAAATGTATCCGTGAGAATTCTGAGGAATGATGAAATCGTTGGGGAACTACAACATTCTTTTGACATCATTGCTCAGCAGAAACAGTGCAGGCGGTTTCATAGGAAAATGAAGAAGTCATTGAGACACCAACAAAAAGAATTGAATAATTCCGAATTTTCTGCAAATGAAATTGATGATGAGGAGAGCCTCAGCTCAAAGAAAAATTCAAGGTATCATTAAATTCAGTCTGATTTTTTATTTTTAGACTAGACTTATTAATAGTTAAACCGTTGAATAAAGTTTTTATTCCACTACAATCATGAGCCCCTATGATAGTGTTACTACTTATTAATAGTGTTATACTCGATATCGAGTATACAATTTGTATAAATTGTAGAAAGTAGAGGGACGCAGGAATGACAGTTTCGTAATACACACGATAAAGTTTATAAAGTTAAGTTTTACGATTTCCGAACCTTCTTAATTTCCCACGACTTCTATAAGAACAAGTTAAGTAAGCAGATTTCAAGCATAAGCAATGAATGACTTTTTCCGAAATGAAATCAACATGTGCTGCTCTCGTGGCATGAAAATCGAATGACTAGATCACGTAGTACATAAAGTGATCGAATGACATTACAGTTTATAGTCTGACCACGAATATTTTATGTGTCCAGTAGTATAAAGCAAACTCAGGCTTTTTGATCATTGATCACTATAAGTATTGCTTAATATTGTGCTGATTTCAACAACTTTTAAAGCATGACTCTATCAATAATCTGATTCAGCAGTGCAGACAATGCACCACATCACTTCATCTTTTCCATCGTCAAACTGCTATTAATAAGAACGTTAGAACGACATGTGTTATATAGTTAATTCATTGAGCGACTTTTTAAACATTGGAGTCTTAAGTTTCGTTTAATTTTTATTTTTTAGGAGAGTTCGAAGGGAAGCCTTCCGCGTAGGGATTATGCCGGGTACGCTCTGGTGTGGTGACGGTTCTCTGGCAGACAGATACGAAGAGATGGGTGCTCATGTCGGAACTGACCGTTGCTGTAGAGAACATGATGGATGTCCGTTTATCATTCACGGAATGACCTCAAATTATGGTGTATTCAATTACCGAATGCATACTGTCAGCCATTGCACTTGTGACGAGAGGTAAATGCGGAATTTTGAAATTTGTATAGACTTAGTTTGTGAGAGATGCATTAACTGTAAGTTTAAAGGGCGAATAACTAATGAACCAGTTAAATTAGCGCAGCGCAGCGTCTTAAAATAAATTTTCACACATAACCCCCAACCAATCAAACCTCATACATGTTTGGATGTTTCCTTTCGCAACATTTATATAACACTCTTTGATTTACGGTTTACTTGCATTGTTATGAATTCAACTGCACATTTACAATTTGCCCACCCATCAGCTTTTTAAAAAAAGATGCGTGCGCTTGGTCCTGGACTATCTATCTGGACTTAGATTTAGACTCCACCAACAGTTCCTCTTGACTGACTGACGCTCCTATTCATAAAATAAAGTAACACAAAAGAGAAGTCTCCATAAAAAGGCTCGTATTGTATTATGTTGATTGTTGTTTGGGTGTATGGGAACAATAAACACAGGTTTCTCGCATAAGATCTTTTACCGAGCAAGCTCTGAAAAATTTCTTTTTTAAATAGAAAAAAATCACTACAGTGAGGAGAATTATGTATGTTCTCCTTTTTCTAAGAACTTGTACGAGGGGTGTGTGCTGTGCTCTTCCCTCTCGTTCCTTGTCTAATTTATTACTTTTCCTGGTCTCCTTCGTGGAGGTTTTTCATCTCCAATTCCTACCTATAAAACTCTCTGACGTGCTTGGGTAAACGTCTCGATTAGTCGCCGGTATTTTGTATCTTAATAAGTTTGTAGCGAATATGAAGATTGATTAAAATAAGTTATAAAACGTAATTCAAAGGTATTAAAGGTGGACATTTGATGCTTTCAACTTATCGTAAAATAAGAATCCTTTAAAATCACAAAGTTTTAACTTGTACTGCACTCAAACACAACAAATATTTTCATCTTGTTTTGAGAATTTTATTGTTTCTTTGAAAACCCTAAAGCTAACAAAAAACTGGACCAGTTCATACAATGGAATGGAACATGACAGCTTTTGAAAACAAAATGAAACACAATGCATTGAAAAAAATATCAAATTATAGGTTCTGTAATGTGATATTGGATGCTCATTTTGAGATTAAATGTGATAACATTATTTCAACCTCTGGTTCCACTCTACTTTTTATGAATAAATAGGTGAACATTTTCGGGTCATGTCATGATGGCTTTGGGCGATATGTTCTTGCCCAAAAACATGCATCATTTGTTTCGAATTTGCTGAATTGAGATGTACAACCAGAGAATTGTATTGATTTCATTCCAGGCACTGGGAAAATTGAGAATTTGGAGAGCTTTAACGATTTTCCCATTATTCTATCCAGGAATCCAAAATCCCGATTTTACTTAAAATGTAGTAATACAATTTTGAAAACATACACAATCCAGTTTTTTTCACGCACAAAAAATTGCAAGGTTTAAGTTCGACAGAGATAGAACAATAATGATCGCTTTTCATAGAATTTCTTTTATTCCGATTACCGATTTAGAGAAGCTTTGAGTAACGATGAACAATCGATTCGTTAATGTTGCATCCATTGATTTACTGAAAAGGGGCTGCTGCTGCTGTATTATGATATGATGATGTAATGACGACGATGCGCACATTATGCCTTTTATAGGTACCCTCCTTAGTCATTTATTTCATCATTATTTACGCGCTAATAAATGTTTCGGAGGGTCTTGGTATGGTCTGGCCACGACCACGACCACACACTCGGCCTTAGATTCACTGACGACTTTCAGGAGTTGCATTGTATTTTGCATCACCACTGCATTTGCAGGGGTCAGAAACAAATTGATTCGTTCTGATTTCGACTTTGACAACTTTTTACACTTCAATGCGGACAAATGAAATTATGTATTGTTACGTACATTTTGTTATCCACATTTTTTCTCCCAGTTTCAGTCAGATGTGCTTAATGAAACGCGTACAAAATTACGATGATTGATTCTTCAGCACTTTTCCTGTGAAGAAAGACGTCCCGTTATTATACTGATTGCGCAATGCCTCGAATTGTAATTCGGGGGAAATCAGTGCGCATTATATTAGGCCTGTAAAAGACGAAAGTTTTTACTTTTCATGAGTAGATGTCCACAATATGTATTCCAAATTTGGAAAATGATGTCGCAGGGAAATGGAAAACATTTTCTCATCAACAGTTACTCCCACTCCCGTAGAGTTTTTCAAGACTGTGAAAGAGATTTCTATTTTTGTGTACAGTTATTTGGTTCCTTATTCGTCCTAAAGTTTAAACAAGAACAAGACGCGATTTTGTCGCTGATGTTGAAAACTTTGATGGTGGTATAGCGGTTGTGTTGGTTTTGTGGTGAAAATGACGACGATCATGATCATTATCATTTTGTCTCTTACACAAGTCCTTTTATTTTTCCATGATGAAAGAAGATATAAGAATAGGAATACAAGTTTTATATTCTCTCTATTCACAAGTTTAACAGAACATTTTCGTACATACTTTCCGATTTATCGTGCCTTTTTGGTTCTTCTTCCCCCAAGAAGAAAAAAATGAAACTTTTTTTCCTATTTACTGGACTAGAACTAGAACTTCCAGAAGCTAAATGAACGGAAGACATCTCAGAAATTTGAAGTCACGTAGAAATGAAATGGAATGAGATGATGATGGTTCGAAGAGAAGCTGTGTGGAGATGGTCTGTCTGATCATGGTGGTTGGTGATGATGAGTCTGTAAATGAGAGTCGGGAAAAAACTTTTTTTTCCTACTTGTCCCTCTTTTTTACATGAATGCAATGCAGAATGTATCAATGAAAGTTGAACAGTAAAACTAACTGTGGTCTCGCTTTATTTCTGATGGTGGTGGTGGTGGTGTATGGCAAAACGGTCTGCCAGGCCAGAGAACAAAATCGCTGTCAGAAGAACAGAAGTGAAAGAATGAGGAAAAAAGTACCACCGGAAGAAATCCAATTATTAGTTTCTCTCTTATTCTTTCTCTTTCATTTCTACGGGGGAAAATTGTTCAGTTGCTTCCACATTTTTTCTGTCATATATATTTTACGGGGAGACAATACCACACAACCTCAGAATTAGATACACGAGGACTTTTACGTCTTTTATACTGACTGAGAATGAAAAGACTGGCATAATAACTAATGGATTTTTATCACTGCTTCGTGCATCACCAACAAACTACCACCATCACCATCATTATCGAAGTCCTCAGATGCCGTAGTATGTGATTTTACTTGTTTCACTTTTTTTCTTCTTGGAGGAACACCAGAAATGAGTTTTCTCATTCCCGATTTTTTATATTCTGTTCTTATTACATCGCCTTTTGGCGATTCATGGTTACTTGATAAAAGCTCAGAGAAGCAGACATTTGTATATACACTAACTAGAACAGGTATATAATTTTACTCCCAAATTTTTGTTCTCCGCTTAATTTAAAAAGGTATAAAAATTGTTGGTCATTGCCAGGTCGGAGAGTGGATATCTTCCCAGATTGCCTTCTACAATCGTTAACTTTCTTTTCTGGTGTCCATTACTCGCTGAAAATACGCGACACTGGAGCTGCTTCATTATGAGCTGTTCGAACAGACTTTCAGAACGATAACTTTTGTTGATGCGATACAGTCTAGTCTAATACAGCTTTCGCGTTGATTCGCTTCATTTCTCTTTGCTTTGCTTGGTTAAAGGGTAATATTACCTAGGTATTTTACAAACCGTTGTACCCATATTCTTTTTATTATTATTGGCTTACCAGAAAATGTTGTGCAAAACGTTGAGAAAAGGCTATAGCTGGCGAAATAATTATATAGGGACGAAGCTGAAAAGTTTATTAAAAAGTAATTGGAAATTGCAGAATATTGTTTAACTTATTTCATGTAGGGAAAATATTTTTTTGCACTTCATTCACGGTTGATTCATATAAACGTGACTATTAGACTCGCTCTTAAAATAAATAAGTAGTAAATTTGTTTTACTGGCGATATAACCTGACTTGATGAACGTGGCATCTTCCGACGTTACGACATAATAAGTTGGACAGAGTAGAATCTTTGAGGTTGCCATTTTACATATGCGCTGGAATTTTTATAATATAACTATCGCTAGCCCTGAGTTTTTACTATTGCACAAACACGTAAAAATATTTTCGTCTTTATTATTTACTCACGAAATTTTTAATACCGATTTGTTTAAATTTCCATTACAGGTTTCGATCCTGTTTAAAACAGACGAACGTGATCCTATACCATATTAATACTTTAATTAGCTAGTTAATTAACAAATTTACTCATTAATCATTTATTTTTTTTCGAGAACGAGTTCGATTCATCAAAGATCACCTCATTAGCACATTTAGCAATTAAACATTTATGTAGTCAAAATGTCAAAAGTATTCATTTCTAACTCTCTACACAGTTCAGCTCAGTTCGTCATGATTCTTGATGATAAATAGATGTAAGTAGATACTTTCGTAAAGAAAGTAAAATTTTTGTACCTCACAAACTAAGCTGTTTTATTGACTTAAAAGACTTTGTTCTTATGATTGCTTTTATTATAATTTTTTTTTGTATAAACCTTGTAAATACGTATCTTTAAGAAAAGTGTATCAATATTTATATTAGAACCAAAAGAAAATAGAATATTATTTATTTTAGTGAAGGAGCTTTGTTGTTGTCGTCACAGTATCAAAAATAGGTTGTTGAGTCTTAAATAAACGTAAATGAAAAAGGACACTCATTAATTTTTTGTTAGCAGATATACTAATCGTAAGTTCGCATAACTGGGCACTGTACATCTGTTTGCGTATCGGCTTTCAGGTCACTATCGCTTAGTACATGGAGAGTATTATAATAGAAGCATTTCCACGGGCAGCATTCGTACTGGACAATGGTAAAACTAATGGCGGTTGTTAATTAATTCCCCCATAACCAGCATCCTGAATTAAAGAACATGAGGTTTGTCACGAAGCAGTCATATTGTTCGCAGTTACTTTCAACATAATTGATTGAAACACAAAATAAAAAAACTAGGATCGCATAAAAAGCGATGTATGAGAGACTCGTTCGCCCTTCCAAGTATAAAATA